>VIEB01001677.1:25000-50823 GCA_006547085.1 Malus baccata
ATATGTGGCAGATGGATGTGAAGAATGCTTTTCTTCATGGAGAGCTGGATCAGGAGATCTACATGATCCAACCAATGGGATTTCAGAGCCAAGATCATCCTGAATATGTGTGTAAGCTGCGGAAAGCACTCTACGGATTGAAACAAGCACCCAGGGCGTGGTATGGTAAGATTGCTGAATTTCTAACACAAAGTGGTTATTCAGTAACACATGCAGATTCCAGCCTGTTTGTCAAAGCCAATGAAGGAAAGCTAGCTATCATGCTAGTGTATGTGGATGACTTAATCATAACCGGTGATAATGAGGCAAAAATTCTTCGGACGAAGGAGAATTTATCAGTCCGTTTCCAGATGAAGGAACTTGGTCAACTCAAGCACTTCCTTGGTCTAGAGGTTGATCACACACAAGAAGGAATATTTCTCTATCAACAGAAGTATGCCAAAGATTTGTTGAAGAGGTTCGGAATGCTCGAATGCAAGCTGATTTCGACGCCGATGGAGCCAAATGCCAAAATGTGTGCGTATGAAGGAAAAGATTTGGAAGATGCGACTATGTATCGACAATTGGTAGGTAGTCTGATCTACTTAAACTTGACTCGACCTGACATTTCTTATGCAGTTGGTGTGATGAGTCGGTACATGCAAAATCCAAAGAAGCCTCACTTGGAAGCAGTTCGACGAATACTGAGATATGTGAAGAGTACAATTGACTATGGTCTTTTGTACAAGAAAGGTGAAGACTGCAAGTTAGATGGTTATTGTGATGCGGACTTTGCCGGAGATCATGACACCAGAAGATCGCCCCCTGGGTATGTTCTCAAAATTGGTTCTGGAGTAGTTTCGTGGTGCAGCAAGAGACAACCAACGGTGTCTTTGTCAACCACAGAAGCAGAGTATAGAGCAGCAGCAATGGCAGCTCAAGAGAATGCATGGCTAGTACAGTTGATGAGTGATCTACATCAACCAGTGGATTATCCAGTACCATTGTACTGTGATAACCAATCGGCAATTCGCTTGGCGGAAAATCCAGTTTTTCATGCAAGAACTAAACATGTGGAGGTACACTATCATTTCATTAGAGAGAAGGTCTTGCAAGAAGAGATTGAGATGAGACAAATCAATACAGATGATCAAATTGCAGACTTGTTCACAAAAGGTTTGAGTACCGGCAAGTTTGAAAGGTTTCATCATCAACTCAACATGGGGGAAAGGGGAAAGAATGAGCTGGTGTTGAGGGGGAGTGTTGAAAGTACAACACCAGCCCATAACTTAAAACCCAACCCATTATGAAGTCTTAATGTTCTAGATGAAGTATACATGGGATTTTGCTAGAAAGCTCTAGCAAGCATGTCGGTGGGAAGTTGTAGAAATGACTAGAAGTATAATTATTAAAGTCTAAGTCGGTTTGCAGTGTGTGAGTTGGAGCAGTGCATGACCATTGCACTAGGATGTTCTAGCCAACTTTAAAGTCGGCAAACCTCACTATAAATATGTATGTATGTGTGTTGTAATGCAAGCAAGCAACCAAGACATCAAGCAGTGAAGAAGAAAATAAGACTACGAGTCTTATAGTGTGTTGAGTGTTTGTGAGAGTTGAGAGCTTTCTTTGTAATACTTTCAGTTTAATAAAGTCTTTTGTTGTGTCTCAAATTTTCGAGTGAATTTCTTCTTTGACATATAAAATTTAGAAGTGTTTATTCTAAATTTTTCTCAACAAGCTGATAATTCAAAACTCCATTTATCGACATTTTCGCTAACATGCGCCTATACATGGGTTTGCTTAGTCAGGGCTGAGGAGACCAAAACAGAGAGGGTATTTTTCATCCTTCCTGTGGCCTGCCGGTCACGCTTAGACCCCCCCCTCCCCCCAACTTATTTCGGGAACTGCATCGCAGGACATCGAGCAGTTGCGGAAACAAATGACCTATTGGGAGAAGATGGGATGTTTGTGGCCTTGAAAGCAATTAGCGACGTGATAAAAAGTTTGGACAAGACCCTTTTGGAGGGGGCAGAGACTTGGGTATCAAGAATGTTCAATACACTGCAGCCCAGTGCTGACAGAATAATTCCCGCTGCCGGTTCACCCCGGTTTGAGTTTTATGATGCAGCTGATTTCGGATGGGGAAGACCAACGAAGCACGAGGTAGTTTCGATAGACAGGACAGGGACGATGTCTTTTCAAGAGAGCAAGAATGGTGATGGTGGAGTTGAGGTCGGGTTGGTTTTGAAAAAACATTACATGGAGGCTTTTGCTTCTCTATTTGCTAAAGATCTTGAAGAAAATTTAAGCCGCATGCAGTAGCATACTACTAAAGTTTGTTTGTACACAAGTTTCATTTTTTTTTCTCAATTTAATTTATGTGTCGTCCTGTGATTTGCAAAGTTTCATTTGTCATAAAAAAATGAACAAACACTCTGAAGAAACTTTGGTGCTAGAGAAAAATCATTGAAATTATTAGCATAATATTCTCTGAACAGCCAGTAATTACACAATCAGACCTTGTTCTTGCTTCAAATGTCAAGTTTAAGAAAGATCAACCAGAAAACAAAGAATCACAGAACAAAAACGGGAACACAGAAGGAACATACTGTATCAATTGAATTGTTTTGAGTGTCCAATATTAGAAATTTTTTTCTTTAAGTGCTTAAAAGATCTTGAATTTCTCCACCTGTTTTCAATTGATTTTGAGTAAGATACTAGCATTCTCTTGAGTTGGTGTTAGTGCATTTTGAATATTAAACAAATTAATTATAATTGTCATTATTTGTTGTTGTCGGAAAATTAAGATAGTTGTCATTATTTGTTGTTACTAGGAAATTAAGATGAAGTAGCTTTTCATATTTTGTAACTCCTGTAACCTTTTTTATTATCCCACTGGCAATTTCCTCTGCAACAATTATTCTTCATTCTCCATCTTTTCTATTTTTACTTATTGGCCAAAGAATGGTGTTTGTGTGGTGGAGCTTTGGACTCTTCCTTTTTTGTGCAGATAGGTTTTAGTCGCATAACGATTTAGTTGGATTGTTGTATTCTGGAGGGGACAAGTTAAGAGATATATTGTTGCATCGGTTTGTGGACTTTAGTCGAACCGTAGTGGACTTGAATTATAGAAAGCGAGATACATGCGTCTCAGCCTAATTATCTAAGCGTTTTTCAGAAGAATATTATAATTTTCTTGTAATTTTCTCAACAGTTGGTTTACTAGGTGGGGGGAAGAGATCCCATCTGGATCTCTCCCATCAAGTCTTAGGGATCCGGAGATTCGGACCCTTGAAATTTGATCAAACGGCTACAATTTTTATAATTTTTAGTGGAGCTTCCTGTTTTGTAGCCGTTTGATCAAATTTCAAAGGTCCGAATCTCCGGATCCCTAGGATATGGTGGGAGAGATCCGGATGAGATCTCTTCCCGTTTTAAAAACATCAAAAAGAATTTTCTCTTCAAACTTTTGAAGCTATTCTGCATTTGACCAAAAAAATCATGTTCAGCATATATAATTTGTATATATGGACTCTATTACATATAAAAGGAAAATTTAGAACACTTTCTTGTTCAAAAAATAAGAATCCGATCCTCGTCGAATCCTTGTTGTGAGAATCCTAAAGATTCATCAATCATGTCTGTTTATCGTATATTGTGCGGTCATAAATTATTTTAAATATTTTTATTTAAGATTAAACACAAACAGTACTTGACAAAAACTGACCGCATGATGTACAATGAATGGACACGATTCACAGATTCTCAGGATCCTCACCAAAAGGATCCGGAGAGGATCCTGTTGGAAAAAATAAAATGTTTTTTTTAACCAAAATAGTTCTTATGATTAACATAACTCATTCATTTGGTTTTTGACAATGAAAATTAATATAAGTGGTCTTTGAGTTTGTCCACCGTAAATTATTTTTGTCTTTCTGTGAAAAATCTGTTAATATTCTTGTTGAGTGGAAGGGTTGGTTTGACAAAAATACTCTTAAATGGTGATCATGTGGTCGCTAATGTGACAATTTAGCTAGAATTGTCATTGTCATTGTTAGGGACGAAAGTGAAGAGTTATGTCAATCTCATAAACCATTTTGGCGAAAAAGCCAAAACAAAAGTAAGAATTTCAGATTCCTTCTTCCACACGGTATCGTTTAAGGGAGTGTATTCAATCCATATTTAAAAAAAAAAAATTGAACGTTTCCAATGACTTTATATACTCTGATTTTTTTTTTCCGAGCAAAATACTCTGATTTTTTATAATTTAATAGAATATTAGACTTTTCTATTGTGTGAAAAAAATACTTTTGTGTGAGGTGAGGTCATGCTTTGTAGAGTTGAATAAATTCTATAGAAAGATTTTTTTCAACGCTGGAAATTGTATAGAAAGTTATGTACAAGTCTATAATGTGGTAAAACTCAATGAAAACCTGCAAAAGGATAGGAAAGATGTTTCTTGGGGAAAGGGATCAGGTGTTACTTGGGGAAAAGGATCCGGCGAGCAAAGACTAGGAAAGATGTTACTTGGGGAAAAGGATCCGGTGAGGAGTCTTTTCCTAGGGATCATCACCGGATCTTTTTCTTACATCATGCGGTTTGTTTTCGTTAGGTACTATTTATATTTAATTTTAAATTTTAAAATTTTAAATAATTTTTGACCGCACGATGTACGATGGACGGTCCGGATCACAAGATCCCCAAGATCCCTAGCATTGAAAAAAATACACATTGACTTTTTTGAAAACTACTTTCAAATTTCAGTATTAAAAAAATACAAAAATTAAATACTACTCTCTTAAGTTTTCAAAATTTTCCTCCAGTTTTCAATTATTGATATTTAGTTTTCAAATTTTTAATTATTGAAGACTAAAAATAGTTACCAAACAAGTTTAAAGTTTTCGAAAAACAAATCTATAAAAATACTTTAAAAAAAATTTAAAATTCATTATTGAGTACCTAACTTTAAGACCATCTCCAAAGGAGATGTAATAAATGTCATATAGACATATAACAGTAACTAATGACATATGATTTACTCCAACCAAAATTTCAAAGTTGACGTGGAAAAGAAGGTTGAGCTTTGGCCGTCAAAATTAACGCCCTGAAGCAATAACGTCAATTAAGCTTTTTGTTATTTCCAAAGATATTCAACTTGCCTCACCTTAAATGCCTAGCATATTTAAGTGTTTATTTATTTATTTTTAAACCAGCAACAAACCAACTTTTATTATTTCTATTAATTAATGAAACCATCTCTGTCAACCAAAAGAGAATGAAAAGATAACTTAGTCTTTTATCACCAAAAAAAAAAAAAATGATGGGCAATAATGTAATTTCACAGGACCAAATTTTACTGTTTTTTATTGAAGCCTCACCTACAAGTGATGTTAAAATATCTCTAATATTTAAAATTAAAAAAAAAAAACCAAAAAAAAAAACCTCCCACTCCCCCCACGTTCTTTCTCTCCCCCTCTCCCTCTGTCTTAGGGGTGGGTAATGTAGGTTCGAGGAGGGTACGGGCCTGGTCCTTTTTTTTTTGGGAACAAACGGGGTGGGCCGGGCAGGGCCATGGTTATTTACGGGGCGGGCCTGTTCCTAAACCTTTGAAAAACAGAGGCCTCAGACCGACCTGTTTCTAATTATAATCAATGGTCGAGGTTGAATGATAACCTATCATCCAATCTAAATCGTTAATTTGTAACCTAGGTTTCCAAATCAGTTTCAGTTTCGGTCTCATTCTCTCACTCCCACGCCCACCTCTACACCGTCACTCCCTCGACTCTGACGACATCCCAGAGAACGCCCATCACCACCGCCGCGACCAACATAACGGCACCACCACCACCCATCCAGCCATCCTCTGACCTCGACACATTCGTTACTTTGCTGGCTACTGTAAGTCTACTGTCTACTTCTCCGAATTTTATTTTTGTTAGAGGATCAGTAGCATGAATAATAGGATTGATTAGAGACTAAATCCTTAGGTGGGAGTAATTTGATGAATGCATGAACATTTGGTGAAGAAATTGTGGATATGTTTGGATGAGAGTGAGATTTGGGATTTGTGTGATTTGGAGTGTTTGGTTATTGATTGGAATTTGGGATTGGGATTGGGATCGGGATTTCAATCTGAGTAGGCAATTTTGAATTTATTGGAATTTGGATCAAGAACAAGAACTGCGTGCATTTTTCTTATTTGGGGTTTTTTTTTCCTTCTAGTTTTATTTTTTCTTCTAGTTTTGATTCAAGTAGTCTCTGATTAGATTAAAACTTGAACTTTGGGCTCAAGCAGGAGTTGGCCTAAACGGAGGTCTGAAAAGGGGAAAAGCCCGAAGCCTAGCCCAAGCCCAGAAGGCAGAAAATGCCTTTCCTGACTAGGTGCAGATCATTTGCACCACTTGCTCACCTGCCTAGAGACCAAGTGGTATAGACCAGCCAGCTAATCAGCTCAAAAGTACTTTACAGTGGCAGTACAAGTATATAGCTGATGAGTCATTACCCTTCAAGTTGCATTCGAGCAAGATTATTGCTACATGAGGCCAAACCGAAGTGTCTATAAAAGAAGAAAGAGAAATCAGAGATAATGACACTCAATCAAACAAACAAATACAGACACTCAATCAAACAAACAAATACAAGCACAAACTCTGCTTAAAGCCAGATTTGCCTTCAAACGAAGCTGTAGTCAGCCCAAGCCTTCATCCCTTTCTAGATAAACCCTCACCAAAAGCCTGTGTAATAGCTCTGCTACCTTGTCCTAAGCTTGTTGTAGTATCGATTTCTTTCTGTAAACTCAACTCCCTACCTCATTTTCTAAAGCTCTAAAACCCCTTGATAAACCACAAAGATAGGAAGTTGCAAGATGATCAGCCTTACCCGACAAGGTTAAACCTTGCCCGACCCTCTTTGTTTTTGTCTTTTCATTCATTAGCCTAGCAATATGTTATATACTTTCAGTTGTATTCAAGTTATTCCTAGTAAGATGATGATGAAAAGATTCTCTCAGTTCTTGAATCCGATTTGAATATGTCCTCACAGTTCAAACCAAATCTAAGTTCTAAGCTTTCGGGCATGTAAGATTGATCATTCAAAAGTCCTTGGCCTCAAGGCATAAAAAAGAATCTTATGTGGATTTAACCCATCCACGACAAGTTTTGATAACAAGAAGTCCGAAGTTACTTGGGGCGCAAGTAATCAATTTATCTCTTAGTTTTATTTCTATTATATTATGATTATAGTAGAACGTTTGAGTATAGAAGGAATTCTGATGGGAAGCCTCAAGGCCTATATCTAAGGCCCTACAAGGGCAGTGGTCATAACTAACACGGCCCTTTCGGGTATATGTACAACTAAAACTCAACATCCATTTTACATCTGCCATGCTAAAGATGACGGTGACACGCCTGAACACTTAAAAGTTAATCTTGATTGTGAGCCTCAAGGCCTATACCTAAGGCTCCACAAAGGCACATTTCAAAGTTAACTCTGTCATTCTCTTTTAGCCTTGCCCGACAAGCCCGTCAGTGAAGCAGAAGCCCGACAGAAAGCATCAACCAGCGCCAACCTCTCGGGGAGCTATGTGCTCGTCGGCTAGGAGACATCCCCGGCGGAAATTCTAGCCACGAACAGTCTCCCTGCGTTTTTCAGACTTATGGCCATCGTTTTGATTCAAGTAGTCTCCATACGTTTTGATTTCATGGAAATTCCTCTTCTCAGGTTTTACTCTGTATCCACATTGTGCAGACATTTTTGGTGTGGCAGCTGAGTTTTTCTGCCCTTCTCTTAGGGAGAACAAACACACTCAATCACATCAGATTGTTCATTGTTGGCTGCATACTCGTAGGCTCGTGACTACAAGTGTAGCAGCGGCTGTTTCAACTTTCAAGGTACCTTGGCAGCGGCTGTTTATTCTCTCAGTGGAAGAGTCCTTGGTGGACTTCCTTCAGAGTGATACCATTACCAGGCATGTAAGATATACTCCTAAGTGGTATTAGCATTGCCATTTCTTATGAGATTAATTTTAGAGTAAAATATTAAAATTATATGGAGCAGGAGTGATGCAATTCTTTGTGGTATATCTAGGGTAAAACTGGAGTATTAGCTTTAGCATTGCCATTTCGTCTGTTTTTTTCTTTCTTTCTTTTTCTGCTGATTGGAGTATAGTCTTGCTTCAGCATTGCCATTAAAGTGGGAACAAAACCTTGAAACTCCTTAAGCAACAAACAACATGTAATGTAGGGCAACTTACAGCAGTGAAATATGTAGTAACTTCCAAACTAGGTTTAATACTGGAAGTGAAGTCCAAGTTTGAACAAGTCCAAGTTTGAAAAAATTAGCATAATTAAGTTTGTTAGTTAATTAAGTAACATCATGCAAATAATATAAAAAGTTGGCTGCAGCTGACTTTTTTGTTTTCAAAACTACGAGTCTTTAATTATGCTTAATATCTTTGTCCTTAACGTATGAAGTGCTTTCGTCATAGGTTAGCTTTAAAAGATGTACAAATATTATATCCTAAATAAGCTGTGGACTTTTCCTTAAAAAAAAAAAAAAAGCTGTGGACTTTACGATGCAGTTTTGAATCTGTGCTCTCCCTATTTTTTGAAATATCTGCAAGTGTGGCACTGAATTATAAATAGAACTATATATGTATGTATAGTTATGGTGGTAAAAAGAAGTGTTAAATAACATGATATATATGTCATCTATTTTTCTCTCTTTATTTGATTAATGAATATACTTCCATTATTTAATTTTTATAGATTTCTTTCTACATTATGTCTCAAAGTCAAAGTATCCCTAGTACTAATGTAGCATCATATATGGCTACATTACCATGTCTTCCACAACCACCAATACAAGCATAACCCACACAGTCAAAATCATCAATGCCTCCCCCAAAACCCTCCTCCTCCAAAAAAAGAAAAGCACCACCTATTCCAAAGACAAAACAACCAACTATATTAGCTTCACTAGAGAGATCTTCTTCTGAGAGATCTTGGGTTTGGGATCATGTCACTAAGTGTACCGTCTCGGAAATACAAGAAGTAGAAAATGATGGAAAGAAAGAGATGACGGAGGTACAAGTATTGAAGGCTAAGTATAACCATTGTCATTGCCTTTTTGCATGTGATACTAGTGGGGGTGGAACTAATACTTACATTAAACATATCAATAAACATTGCAAGTCATAAACCAATTGATGAGTTGCAAAAGGTTCTAGGCAGTTCTGGATCTTCTGGGGACGTTAAAAACATGCTTGTTGCTAAAGGGTGGAGCCAAGAAGAGGGAGTGGAAGGTATTGTTGAGTATATTGTGATCGAGGATGTAGCTTTTAGTTGTGTGGAGAGTGAGGGGTTTAAGCGGATGATGTGCAAAGTTCAGCCTAAATTGCATGTTCCATCTCGGAGAACTATTGTGAAGAATTTATTCAATATGTATGATACCATGAAAGATCAGTTAAAAAAAGAGATACACAAGCATAAAGTGAGCTTGACTACTGATACATGGACAAATGTGCAAAATTTGAACTATATGGTGCTAACTGCTCATTTTGTGGATGATGAATGGATATGTACAAAAGGATTCTAAACTTTCGTTTGATTTCAAGTCATGAAGGCAAAGAAATAGGAAAGCTGATTGAGAAATGTTTGGTTGATTGGGAGATTAAAAAGGTGATGTGTATCTCAGTTGACAATGCATCGACTAATAAGGTGGCAATTGAGTATGTTGTTCGTAAAATGCAAAAATGAACTCATAGTAAAATGATTATGAATGGCAAGTTTATGCATGTGAGGTGCTTAGCTCATATTATCAACTTGGTAGTGAAAGATCGGTTGAAAAGATTAGATACAAGTGTGGATGCTCTTAGAAATGTCGTGCAGTTTGTGAGATCAAGTCCCCGAATGTTTAGTTATTTCAAGAAATGTGTGGAGAATGAGAAGTTGGATAGTAGGGGTCTAGTTGTTATGGATGTGCTTACTAGGTGGAATAACACATACATGATGCTAGAATCTTGCTTGAAGTTTTAAAAAACATTTGAAAGGATGTACGAAGATGATGAAGCCAATATATACTTCACCTATTTCAGGGAAAAGGTGCTTAATGATGAAGGAGAAGAAGTGGTGAGTAAAGGGAGGGTTGGACCATCTAAGGAGGAAGATTAGGATGGTGCAAAAATGTTCGTGGAATTTTTGAAGGTCTTCTATCTTGTAACTTTGAAAGTTAGTGCAAGCTGCTCATGATGTCATTGCTGTGGAGAACGAGACTGAAAATATTTTTTTTGCCTGAACATATGCAAACTGAAGGAACTGTAGAGTTGGTGCTACGTGATATGACAATGAGCATGAGAGCCAAATATCGAAAGTATTTTAGTTCAATTGAGTCCCTGAATCAAATATTTGTAGTTGCCCTTATCTTAGACCCAAGGTTCAAATTGAGGCACTACATGCACTTGTGTAGAAATCAATTACAGCTTCTTGAAGAAGAGATTGAACAGAAAAGTAATGAAGTGAAAACATTGTTGAAGGCGATGTGTGATGAATATGCTCACCAAGCTTTCGGTTCAAAAACACAACAAAAGGGTAGAGAAGATTTAGTTGTTGACACTACTTGTTCAAGGGTAAAACAATTATCTTCTAATGTGCCAACAGAAAATCCAATGATATTAAGTCAAATGATGGATGATTGGGAAAAGGAAATAGAAGACATTGAGGATATTGCGTTTGCACATGAGTTGGATACGTATCTCCTTAACACTCTAGAGAAAGCACAACATGGTTCACCATTTTACATTTTGAAATGGTGGAAGTTGAAAGGGAGGAGCACATATCCCACACTTGCTTTGATAGTGAAAGATGTGTTGCTAATTCAAGTGCCAACAGCTGCCAGTGAAAGTGCATTTAGTGCAGGAAAGAGAGTAATTGACCCCTTTAAATCATCTCTCATTCCTCAAGCAGTGGAGTCATTGATATGTCTCCAAAACTGGTTAAGAAGTGAACAAATTAGCAATATTGAGTATAAAGCAAGTTCGGCGGAGCTTGAATTTTATCAAGAGTATGAAGAAGGTAATTATTTTGTTTTAGTTTGGTTTATAACTTTATATTAATTGTTTTACAATTAACGTGCTTCTTTTGTTATTTGTTGTAGAATATAAAAGAAGAAGAGCAAATACTATATCTACAAGTTCAACCATCTTACCAAGTGTTCCTGAAATTGAAGCTCCTCCTCAAATAACTCGAACGAATAAAGAAAAAGGAATTGTGGTAATATTTTAAACTCAAATGAATAAACTTTAAATTTCAATGATTCAATGAGGAAAATATGCATTGGACGTTAAAAATGTCATGTTTATAAACTCTATATTCTATTTTTCCTTACATATTCAATGAGGAAAGTTATTGGAACTTGGACGTTGGATGTGGTTTTGTATGTTAATGTGGATTTTATTGCGGATGTCATCCTTATGTTATTTTGGATTATTTGATTTTGGACTTCAGAATTTGGATGTCTTGGACTCTCGGATATTTTGTATGTTGATTTGATCTTTAGATGTCTCTTGGATGTTATTTTGAATGTCTCGGATTTAATGTATCGAACGATGTTGGACTTTTTATTTGGATTTCAATTTGTGCAAATGTGAATCTGCTGGGGCCTGGGAATGAATTTGAATTTGTGCAAATGTGAATGAGTGACTGTGAATCTGCAGGGGCTGGGAATGTGCAAATGTGAATGAGTGAATCTGTTGGGGCTAGGATGTGCAAATGTTACCTTTTTTTTGTTTTTTGTTTTAAATATATATAACAAAAACAAAAAAAACAAAAAAACAAAAACCAAGGACCCGTGGACCGAGCCGGGTTAGGTCCGGTTCCTACATTAGAATCTGCTATCCCTGGCCCAGCCCGGCCCATGCCCATGCCTACTCTCTCCTTCTCATTTTCTAAAAAAATTTGTTCATACATACAAAGTGTGTAGGCAAATGCTAGTTTTTATTTAAAAAAACATAAATGTAGCAATAAATTTTGGCATATCGGGTGGAAGGAAAATATTAACAATTTGTCAAATTGCCAATTCAGCCATCAAATTGAAATTTAATGTTCTTAATTTGACATCTCCCAAGATGCCAAGTCTTTAAAACTCTACAATTCTATGGAAATACCTTAAAAAAAAATAAAATTCATTATTGAATACCTAACTTTTTTTTTTGGTACATTGATATTTTTACACTAGGAGAGGATGAGTTTGGCTAAGCCACACAATGAGCAACCTAATTTGATATTGAATTTGCCATCCCCTATTGTAAAAATATCGACGTACTAAAAAAAAAAAAACAGAAGGTTAGGTATTCAATAATGAATTTTAAAATTTTTTGAATATTGAATACCCAATTTAAGTCTGTAAAACTCTATAAAAATTCTTAAATTGAATAACCTCTGTAGTGTATATTTATAGCCACTAGTGTCCTTACTTAAACTGCACACAATATAAGCTTCTTTTCCATCTCCAATGGCAAAATCAGGCTCAGTCAAAGTAGTAGAGGTTTGCCGTGTAGCTCCGAAACCAAGCTCGCAGCCGGACTCTGCCCACCCGGATGATCTGTCTCTTCCTCTCACCTTCTTTGACCTCCGCTGGCTAAGGTTTCCACCCCCTCAAATCCTTTTCTTCTACGAAATATCTTCATTCGACACATCATACTTCTTCGATTCCATACTTCCGAACCTCAAAACCTCGCTTTCCGCCACCCTCCTGCATTTTGTACCTCTAGCAGGAAACCTCACCTGGCCTCAAGACTCCTCCAAACCCCTTCTCAGTTATGTTTTAGGCGATGCAGTTTCTCTCACAATCGCTGAATCTGATGCTGATTTCCACCGTCTAACTTCAAGCAACAACTTTGACATTAAAGCCAAAGAGTACCATCCTCTTGTATCCCAATTGGCAGTGTCTCATGAAAAAGCTGCGGTGTTGGCGTTGCAAATAACCGTCTTTCCCAATAGCTGTTTTTCAATTGGATCAGCGATGCACCATGTTGTCCTAGATGGCTTATCTGCATTCTCATTTTTTAACTTATGGGGTTACCTATGCAAACATGGAGGAGGGGGAGGAGAAGGGTCGCCACCTTCACCAAGTTATGACAGAAAGCTCATCAAGGACCCTGCAGGTCTCCAAGCAATCTACTTAAACGAGTGGTTAAGATTGGGCGGTCCAAACAATAGAAGCTTAATGCCTCTGGAGGTTAAAGCTTCAGGAGACTCAATTCGAGGCACCTTTGAATTTGCAAGCTCAGAAAATCCAAATGCTAAGACATTCAGTGATGGCAACTATGATGGCGAAGGAGAAGAAGAAACAAGCTGATCATGATTTGAAACTATTGCATTTGTCAACATTTTCGCTAACATGCGCCTATACATGGGTTTGCTTAGTGAGGGCAGAGGATACCAAAACAGATAAAGTACTTTTTGCCATTAACGTGGACTGCAGGCCACGCTTAGACCCTCCTCTCCCGGTAACCTATTTTGGGAATTGTGTTGCAGCACATCGAGCAGTTGCGGAAACAAAGGACCTATTGGGAAAAGATGGCCTGTTTGTGGCCTTGAAAGCAATCAGTGAAGTGATCAAAAGTTTGGACAAGACCCTTTTGGATGGGGCAGAGACTTGGGTTTCAAGAATGCTCAATACACGGCAGAGTAGTAGTACTGGTAGAGTAATTCCCATTTCTGGTTCACACCGGCTAGACTTTTATGGTGCAGCTGATTTCGGATGGGGAAGACCGAAGAAGCACGAGATAGTTTCGATAGATGGGTCAGGGGCGATATCTTTGCAAGAGAGCAAGAACGGTGATGATGGTGTTGAGGTTGGGTTGGTTTTGGAAAAACATTGTATGGAGGCCTTTGCTTCTCTATTTGCTAATGGTCTTGAAGACATGCGAAGCCTTGTGTAGTTGGTTTCAGCACAAGTGTGCTTTTTCCTTGATTTTTAGTATGCGTTGCATTGTGATTTGCGCTTAAGTAGAAATTATTTTCGATACCGCTAGGAATAAAAAAAAATGAATAACTACTATGAAACATTGGCGATCCAGAAAAAAATATCATTGAAATTATTAATTGTTGTCGCATTTTTAATATCAAATAAACATTATAGTTTTCATTGGTGTACTTACTTAAACTGCACACTAAATTAAGCTTTCTTTTTTGTCTTTCTCTCTCTATAAAGAAGTCAACAAAAGATATTGATATGGCTGAATCGCGATCGTTTGAGTAAGAAGGGATTAGAAGGGAGGATAATTTGGAGAGGAGAGAATCACACTCCCAAAATATTTGCATGCAATTAAGGTTTGATATATGAAGTACTGAAAATATGGCTTTAGCCTCTAAAACTCAATTTTCATTACATAAAACCCGACATAATTTTTTTACTTGATTAAAACCCATTGACTAGGCTCCACACAAGCAAATTCATTAACTATGTTTGACTTCACCATTGTACATTTTTTGAATGCCTAATATACCCTTAATTACATTTTTGACCTATATAATTAATTGTATACGGATTAAAAGGTGGATTAATGATTATTGAATAGAGAAATAAGCATTACTATTCATAATATATCTGATGTAATTTAACAAATATGTGGGGAATCTGTAAATGTGCCTAATAGTTGTGCTAACATATGGAGAATAATTTACGTACAACATAAATAAATGTTATTTGCCTCAAAGTTATTTAATTTACATATTTATATAGGTAAATTATTTTACACACATATATAATAATAATATTTTACATATAAATATAGGCAAATTATTTTACACGCACATATATAATAATAAAAAAATGTGCCTTATATATTAATACATGTAAAATAATTTATCTGCAACATATAGAAATGTTATTTTATTCAAAGTTAATTACCTATATTTTACATATAGATATAGGTAAATTACTTTACACAGACATACATATGGTAACAATAAAATGTGTCTAATAACTACTCTGAAAAATTGGCGATCCCGAAAAAAATATCATTGAAATTATTAATTGCTGTCGCATTTTTAATATCAAATAAACATTATAGTTTTCATTGGTGTACTTACTTAAACTGCACACTAAATTAAGCTTTCTTTTTTGCCTTTCTCTCTCTATAAAGAAGTCAACAAAAGATATTGATATGGCTGAATCGCGATCGTTCGAGTAAGAAGGGATTAGAAGGGAGGAGAATTTGGAGAGGAGAGAATCACACTCCCAAAATATTTGCATGCAATTAAGGTTTGATATATGAAGTATGAGGAAGAATATCAGACAGATTGGGGAAAATTTAATTTCCTATCCTTTGGATATAATTTAAATAAGGTGGCTGCTAAATATAAAAGGCAAGAAGAACGAGAAAAACTAAGCCGAGGATCGGTATCAAATTCCATTAGGAAATAAAAAAAACAACCTTCAAAAGTTTCCTAAGTTTTCTATGTAAGATTTTCTCACTTTCCCCACGTAAACATGGAAACCCTTAAAAAATGGAAACATATCCGAACCAGGCTAAGATTAAAGGGCCGATTGAAATGCGTTTATTCACAGCAATTTTACGACCAAATCATGGCAAACATTTGCTCTCTTGCTCTCGTTGTGTATGCAGTCTGTTTTTCCGTGTTGATTCCGCAGGCCACCTCCCAACCATTCCTCTTCCCGGAAACTCAATCCACCATCGTCCCCGACCCTTCAACCTTCTTCGCCCCAAACCTCCTCTCATCTCCACTCCCTACCAACTCTTTCTTCCAAAACTTTGTTCTCAACAATGGTGACCAACCTGAGTATATCCATCCCTACACCATGAAATCATCCAACTCCTCCCTATCTCTCGCTTACCCGTCTTTCTCGTACACCTCTACCGTCATATCCACAACTCCGTTTCAACCCGACCTCACCATATCTGGCTCAAAAACCATCACCATCCCAGATCCAAACAACGACCACCATGTAGTCTCCGACTTCGATGATCTCAGTGTGACATTGGACTTTCCCTCCTCCAACCTCCGCTTCTTCCTCATCCGTGGAAGCCCCTATCTCACATGCTTCGTTTCTCAACCCACACCGGTTTCTATATCAACCTCTCATACAATTGTATCGTCATCATCCGCGAGTGGCTCAAACACCAAGTTCATCATCAAGCTTGACAACGGTCAGACATGGCTAATATACACATCCTCCCCAACTGATTTAACTGCCAGCGGCGCATCCTCATTAACTTTTAACAATTTTTCTGGGAACATTCGAGTTGCTGTTATGCCAGATGCTGCTGATCCCAAATCCGAGGCAATTCTTGATCAATTCAGTTCTTCTTACCCGACTTCCGGTGCAGCTGTGCTCGAAAACTCCAATACTTTGACATATAAATGGGAAAAGACAGGTGGAGATTTGCTCATTCTAGCTCATCCCCT
This sequence comes from Malus baccata, assembly GCA_006547085.1. Classification (NCBI taxonomy): domain Eukaryota; kingdom Viridiplantae; phylum Streptophyta; class Magnoliopsida; order Rosales; family Rosaceae; genus Malus; species Malus baccata. The sequence goes on from VIEB01001677.1 coordinate 41,410, forward strand.
CCATCTTATGCTTCTGTCAAATGCTACTGTTTTGCAAGATTTTAAATACAAAAGCATTGATGGAAATTTGGTTGGCATTGTTGGTGATACGTGGGTTTTAAACTCGAAGCCTATTCCGGTCACTTGGAATTCTATTGGAGGTGTCAAAATAGATTTGTTCCCTGAAATCATTTCTGCACTTCGTCGAGATGTAGACGCTCTTAGTTCAACAGAATTATCTGCTGCATCATATTTTTATGGGAAACTAGTTGCTAAAGCAGCAAGGCTGGCTTTGATTGCCGAGGAGGTAGCTTGTCCCGATGTGATCCCGGCAATTAGGACATTCTTGGCAGAGAAAATCCAGCCGTGGCTGGATGGTACTTTTAGTGGCAATGGATTTTTGTATGATAAAAAGTGGGGTGGACTTGTTACCAAACAAGGATCAACTGATAAAGGTGCCGATTTTGGGTTTGGTCTTTATTCCGATCACCATTACCATCTGGGGTACTTTGTTTATGGTATTTCAGTGCTAGCAAAGATTGACCCTGCATGGGGGGAGAAGTACAAGCCTCAAGCTTATTCACTCCTGGCAGATTATCTCAACAAGGACAAGCAATCGAATCCAAATTATACGCGTCTGAGATGTTTTGATCTTTATAAATTGCACTCGTGGGCAGGAGGAGTGACGGAATTCGCAGATGGGAGGAATCAAGAGAGCACGAGTGAGGCGGTCAATGCTTACTATGCAGCTGCTTTGATGGGGAAAGCGTATAATGATCCGCAAGTTGAGGCCACCGGTTCATTGCTTACCACATTGGAAATTCAGGCAGCGCAAATGTGGTGGCATTTGAGAGAGGGAGGAGAGAATCAAACTTACGAGCAAGATTTTGCAAAAGAAAATCGGGTCGTGGGAGTTCTATGGTCGACCAAGAGAGACAGCGGACTTTGGTTTGCAGCTGCAGAGGCAAAAGAAATTAGACTTGGAATTCAAGTGATTCCTATTTCACCAATCACTGAGGTGTTGTTCTCCGATACTGGCTTTCCTAGCGAGCTGGTGAATTGGGCATTGCCGGCGCTCGGTAGAACCGGAGTCACGGAAGCCTGGAAAGGGTTTGTGTATGCATTACAAGGGTTGTACGACAAAGCAGGCGCTTTGGAGAAGATTAAGAGCTTGACTGGTTTCGACGATGGAAACTCCCTTAGTAATCTTTTGTGGTGGATTCATAGTAGGTCATGAAGTTTTCTATGAGTTCATATTTCCTTGTTTTTGTTACAAGTAGTATCGCTGAGTTTATATAACTAAATAAATAAAAATAATTTCAGTACAACATATTGTATATTTTTCATCTAAACTTACCTTCTCGTGTTTTAATACAAAAAATTGTAGCGTTGTTGATGTAAAACAACATTTTTTTCATCTGATTGTAACTTACTATTTGTAAGGAACAACTTAGATAGACAAAAAAAAAAAAATTGGAATTCAATAGCGAATCTAAGGGATATAAATGAGAGAAGTTTTTCTATGTACTCGGAATATAAGCAGGTACACCACATATCATGATATAACCGGAAAGTAGTTATATATTTTTTTTTGTTTCTTCCTACTTATATTATGACACATGATGTATCCATTATGTTCCAAGTACATCGAAAAATATCTCAATGAATGATTTCTCTAAATTTTCATGTCATGGATAATAGGATCGGGTTCCTTTCTTGAATAACGTTGTCTTTTCCCTCAGGGGCATAGTGACATATGATTAGAGGTAAGTGGTGGATTGCTCTAGTAGATAGGTCTTATTCTTCAACTCCCTGCATCCCAAGTTCGAACTCCACTCTCTTTAACTTAGATAAATTTAATGTAGATTATATATTATTTGTCAAAGAAAGAAACGTATAATTAGAGAATTTTAATCAAAAGCTTCTACAATACTTTTCTCTAATAAAAAAACCTTTAGTTAACTTTATTATTGAGGACACAAACAAACACAAAAATAAAACCTCAAGCATACAACTCCGCTCCTAAACCCTTTGATAAAGAAAAGTTTATCATGATAAAAAAAATAGAAAAAGTAAGTTTAATTATATATAAGAATAATGCTTGTGTCCTTCTACGAAGACATATTTGTTCTCCACTTACGATTAATGAACTTTTACTGCCTAAACATTATATTGGTAATCACTCATTCTTTTGATCATCATCTAAATATTATATCTACAAAAAAAATCATTCAATTTGGAGATCGTTTAGTGATCATCCATATATGTTAAATCATTCAACAGTTTCAATAACAAGTAGCATTTTCATGATGAACTATCGATTTGTTTTTATGTATACAAATGAATGAAGGATTTTCAAATTTAATAACTTTTTACATATGTTATTTTTAGATGAAGATAAAAAGAATGAACGGTTTTGATTATGATGTACGAACAGTAAAAATTCGTTAATTGTAAATGGAGGGACAAGTAAGTCCCCATAAGGGGACATGACACGTTGGTCATATGCCCCTCTTTATAAATTAAAATTGAGAATATTGTCTTGTTTAAAAAACTTTTTTTTTTTTTTTTTGAGATTCCTTCCTCCACAAGGTAATGTTCAAGTGGCCGTATTCAATCCATATTTTTGAAAAGTTTGAACGTTTCAATGACTATTATACACTCTGACTTTGATAGAATTTTATAGACTTTTCTATTGAGTTAAAAAAAAATTAGACTTTTGTGTGAGCGCATGCTTTGTAGAGTTCAATAAATTCAATAGAAAGTTCTATGCATGTCTATAAGACATGTCTATAATATGTATAAAAATCATTGAAAACTTGCAAAGACTAGGAAAGTATGTTACTTGACTTCAATGTTACTTATAATTTAATGTTAGCTTTAACCTTTATGGTTAATTTTCATAATGTTTAATATTTTATTTTCAAGTACAATTATTCACTTTCTATATTATTTAGTGATATTTGACATTGAATAAAAATCTTGTTGCTCAAACGAAGTCTATAAAAAGCATATAATACTTACACACCTTAAAATTCATTATTGAATACCTCAAAACTTTAAGTCTTTAAAACTCTATAAGAGTCCTAAGTGAATACACCTCCTAAGTGTGTATATATAGCCATTAGGGTCCTCACTTAAGCTGTACACGAAATTAAGCTTCTTTCCATCTCCAATGGCAGAACCAGCCTCAGTCAAAGTAGTTGAGGTTTGTAGCATAGCTCCGAATACCAAGCTCCCCGGACTCGGCCGCCCCGGAGGATTTGTCTCTTCCTCTAACCTTCTTTGATATCCGCTGGCTAAGGTTTCCACCACCTCAACTCCTTTCTACAAAATACCTTCATTCGACACATCACACTTCTTCGATTCCATAATTCCAAAACTGAAAACCTCTCTATCCATCGCACTCTTACACTTTGTCCCTCTAGCAGGAAACCTCACCTGGCCTCAAGACTCCTCCAAACCCCTTCTCAGTTGTGTCACAGGCGATGCAGATTCGCTCACAATCGCTGAATCTGATACTGATTTCCACCGTCTAACTTCAAGTAACAACTTTGACATTAAAGCCAAAGAGTACCATCCTCTTGTACTCCAATTGGCAGTGTCTCATGAAAAAGCTGCGGTGCTGGCATTGCAAATAACCGTCTTTCCCAATAGCTGTTTTCAATTGGATCAGCCCGCACCATGTTGTCCTAGATGGCTTATCTGCATTTTCATTTTTTAACTTATGGGGTTACCCATGCAAACATGGAGGAGGGGAAGGAGAAGGATCGCCACCCTCACCAAGTTATGACAGAAAGGTCATCACGGACCCTGCAGGGCTCCAAGAAATCTACTTAAACGAGTGGTTAAGATTGGGCGGTCCAAACAATAGAAGCTTAATGCCTTTGGAGATTAAAGGTTCAGGAGACTCAATTCGAGGCACCTTCGAATTCACAGGCGCGAAAATCCAAATGCTGAGACGTTCAGTGATGGCAGCTATGATGGCGGAGGAGAAGAAGAAACAAGCTGATCATGATTCGAAACTATTGCATTTGTCAACAGTTTCGCTAACATGCGCCTATACATGGGGTTGCTTTGTGAGGGCAGGATACCAAAACAGATAAAGTACTTTGCCGTTAGCATGGACCGCAGGCCACGCTTAGACCCTCCTCTCCGGGTTACCTATTTTGGGAATTGTGTTGCAGCACATCGAGCAGTTGCGGAAACAAAGGACCTATTGGGAGAAGATGGCCTGTTTGTGGCCTTGAAAGCAATCAGTGAAGTGATAAAAAGTTTGGACAAGACCCTTTTGGATGGGGCAGAGACTTGGGTTTCAAGAATGCTCAACACACTGCAGACCAGTAGTACTGATAGAATAATTCCCATTTCCGGTTCACACCGGTTTGATTTTTATGGTGCAGCTGATTTCAGATGGGGAAGACCGACGAAGCACGAGATAGTTTCGATAGATGGGACAGGAGCGATACCTTTTCAAGAGAGCAATAATGGTGATGGTTGTGTTGAGGTTGGCTTGGTTTTGGAAAAACATTGTAGGGAGGCTTTTGGTTCTCTATTTGCTAATCGTCTTGAAGACATTTGAAGCCATATGTAGTTGGTTTCAACAAAAATGTCTTTTTTCCTTGGTTTTTTGTATGTGTTGCATTGTGATTTGCAGTTAAGTAGAAATGATTCTCGATATCAATTTGGAATAAAAATAAATAAATAACCACTCTGAAACATTGGTGCTAGAGAAACAATATCATTGAGATTATTAGCAAAATATTCTCTGAACAGTAAGTGGTTGCATGATCAGACCTTGTTCTTGCTTCAAACAGCAAGTTTAAGTAAAAGATCGACCAAAAATATAAAAAATCACAAAACAAAAACGGGAACACGAAATTTTGGAGGAATTGGACGGATGAGATCCCCATCTCAGCTTCTTTTGTTGGCGCCAACTGCATCCTTGACGGAGTCAGCTGCTCCCTGAGCCTTCTCCATCATTTGCTGACCAGCCTGCAAAAACACATATGCAATTACAACATGCATATGCAACGAGTAATAAGCAAAGACGTATGTAATTTATTAAGGGACAGACTGTCGATACAGTGTCAATAAGGTGTTGATGTTATTGCACATAACATGTCAATAACAGAACGTATTGACATGTAATTCATACAAAATCATCCCTTAACAAAAAACGGACATAATGTATGTGGAATCAACAAAAGAATAAGAAGTTCAAACCCCCTGGGCTGATTCCTTGGCAGATTGGGCAGCATTGCTCATTTGGTCCATCATGCCACTGGCCTTTTCCTGTATATCAAAATTGCAAAACACATGATCATGAACCACCAAAATGACCAACAAACTTTTAACCAAATTGCTTTTCTAGACAGCTGCTTTTAGACTCACTTGAGCTTGGCCCTTGGCCTGGCCAGCTTGGTGGCTCATGTTCTGGGATTGGTTCATCTTGATGAAGTAATTCTCTTTCTACACAAACACACACAAGAAAATTAAGAGGCAGCTGAAAAGTGCGTACAACTTTTTTTTTATGATGAAATGTTGAAGTTAGTGGGTGGGATTTTATAGCTTCTTCAGTTCCATTAATTGCTTGACACGTGTTGAGCAAAGTTTGGAGTTAAAGCCTAAAGACCAGGGTTGCTTTGATTAAGGTTTGAGTCATTCTCTGATGACAAAGCTAATTAGTTACAAATTTAGAGCATTGTGTTGGCAGGCTAAATTGTGGCTAATTTATCGACGTTGAGTTAAATATATGGAGCTTTCAAAGTAAAATAAAATGTCACATTTCCATGCAGAATTTAATTAGTAATGGCAAAAACAAGAGAGGGCGTCATTTCAGATTAGTTAAGTTAGTTTAGTTTCAGGTCCAAGGCTCGATTCTCTCTATATGTAATTTTTTTTTTTAAAAGGAAGGAGAGTATGGTTTTGTCTCTTCATAGATTACAAGGAAGTCCTATTTGTGCTTCTCAAGTGTCTCACTCTTATTTTTTTCTAGTTAAAACATGTCCCGCATCAAAAACCTAAGTTAAATTCTCTTAAATGTTATATGGTTTTGCTATTTTGATTGCATCGATACGTTTTGTAATAAACTTAACATTTAAGCTTCGTTTGACAGCTCGAACTTAGTTGGATAGGATAATAAGTGCATTGGATTATAATGACTATTCTTTCAGTCATTAAGTAGATTAAAAGGAAAACTAATGAAAAATGGCTTGAAAACTTCGAGTTTTAATGATAAGGACAAAATAAAGGGTAAAGTGAATACTATCATGATTGACTTTTTAGTGTAAAAGTGTGGTTTAACTTTTTAGGGTAAAAATGTGATTTTTCGTTAAAGTAAACAGTACCGCGAGTTTTTCGTTAACGTTCCCTAGATTAAAAGGCTGATTATTTATACTGTCCGGATAAGAGTCTCTGGACTTAAAAAATAAATAAATAAACACCAGCAACAACCTCCTTCCACAGCAAAGCCCTACCCACACTGCCTGCCATGAATATGAAGCTATTACAGCAAGACAACACGCACATGAACACAACATGACAAGCCATATTTAGTGTTTCTTTATATTTTCTATTTCAAATTTAATTTTCATCCCTAAAAACTTGCCATAAGGGTTTCTGGAAAAAATAAATTAAAAACGTTTGCCGTAAAATGCAGAAAAATCTTGCCTAATTTGTATTCAACCTAAATTATACAGTCAATTAAACAACCCAGAGAGAGAAGAATACTAATCAAAGAAATTGTAGAAACGAAAAAGAAAATTAAGGTAATGATTGTTGAGAACGAATTCCACATTAATGAGATAAAGGACCTTGCATGTGCTTATAAGTAGTTCTGCTACTCTCCATATTGTCAATCAGTTTTATTGTGGAATCTCAACTTTTTTCATGGTATCAGAATAGATTATCCTCGTGTGAAGTCAAATGGTCACACGCACTTCACGTCACCCTGTTGTGTTATCTACGTGTTAGGCTTGTAAATTCGCCACATGTGAGGCAGTATATTGAGAATGAATCTCACATTAATAAGAAAATTGCCCTTACATGTGCTTACAAATAGTTTGGCCCAGAGAGCGAGGGAGAGAAAAAAGTTGCATACTTGCATGATAAATTCACACTCTACAATTCGAATGGAAGTTGTGTGATTTTGGTAAAAGAAATGAAATAATTCTTGCTTGATCGATTCATTGGAGTGTGTTCCTCCCTTATTGTTCTTGACGACGTAGGTGATGGTAGTTTCGCGGAGTGACTGAGAAGTCGTTACCGCCTCGTCAAGATGGAGATGATTCGTCAAGGAGCAGATGCGTGAAATCGAAGAGAGAAACAAGCTTGTTTTCGGTTAGCCCCCAGACTAAGGAGTATGATATCTACACACCCATTTTTACTTCTCTCACACCTTTTTGGTTTTCGGCCGTCGGATATGATGAATTGAAGAAGATCAATAGACATAAATTAACAAGGGGTGTGTGAGAAGTAAAAAGAGGTGTGTGGATAGCACACCCCCACACTAATTATACTAGCTTTTCGGGGGTTCTAATTAGGGAACTTTAACGAAAAGCACCCGGTACTGTTCACTTTAACTAAAAACCACATTTTTACACTAAAAAGTCAATCCTGGTACTATTCATTTTACCCTTTATTTTGTCCTTTATTTTGTCCTTATCATTAAAACTCAAAGTTTTCAAGCCATTTTCATTAGTTTTCCTTTCTAATTATCCTGTATCAGCCATATAAAATTTGATTGACCCGTTAATTAAGCGGGTGGTTTTTAAGTATGAAAGTACACCAAACAACCGCTTTTGTATTCTTAATCTTATTCAATGCTTTATACAGCATGCAAAATGAGGCTTTAGTAAATTGTACAAGTGCTGATTTAATAGTTTGTCTTTGAAACTTTAACATTACGTGTCAAACGAGGCCTTAATGAATTGTGAAAGTGCTTAACTTAGATAAGTAGTGCATTAGACTGTCTTTGGAACTTTCATTTTCAGGACATTTTTCTTAGTCTCTCCGATTACGTGCGAGAGAGAGAAAGATGATGGAGGACACGAAACACTAACGTGGACGTTTTATCATTACCCAATAATCTAGGAGCCACTAATTAATCTAACATACGATACGTTGAGATTTTCGAACAAGGTGCATATATAACATGTTATATATTAGCAAGACACTTAGAAAAATAAAACACTTTCCTTCAATGTTATAATCATGTGATGTTCCACCTCCTATTTTGAACACAGTGAAAAGTCGCTCAAATACTTTATAGAGTGTGTTTGTCATGCTCGACAGCTTTAGCTATTATACAACACTAAACACTCAATTATGGATGGATAAGAGTAGAAACTTATTATACCAGCTTCATAAGAACAATAATTATATATATTTATACATTTGATTTTGTATTAAAAAAATAATTATATATATTTATACACACTGCATACCAGTAGTATTGATAGAATAATTCCCATTTCCGGTTCACACCGTTGATTTTTATGGTGCAGCTGATTTCGGATGGGGAAGACTGACGACGCACGAGATAGTTTCGATAGATGGGACAGGAGCGATACCTTTTCAAGCGAGCAGGAATGGTGATGGTGGTGTTAAGGTTGGCTTGGTTTTGGAAAAACATTGTATGGAGGCTTTTGGTTCTCTATTAGCTAATCGTCTTGAAGACATTTGAAGCCATATGTAAGGTTGTTTTGGTATTGTTGTGCTTAAAAAAAAAACTGTTTTTACTGTGATGTGAGAATAAACTCATTTTTTCTGCTTCACGTTTTCAGTTTTTTTTCCACCCAAAACTGTGAAAATAAGCTGTTTTTAAGTGTTTACCGAGCACCTTTTTGAGCTCAGCTTTTTTTGATACCCACTTTTTATAAAAGCACATCAGTACCAAACCAGTACGTAGTTGGTTTCAACACAAATGTCTTTTTTCCTTGGTTTTTTGTATGCGTTGTGTTGTGATTTGCAGTTAAGTAGAAATGATTCTCGATATCAATTTGGAATAAAAGTAAATAAATAACCACTCTGAAACATTGGTGCTAGAGAAACAATATCATTGAGATTATTAGCAAAATGTTCTCTGAACAGTAAGTGGTTGCATGATCAGAACTTGTTCTTGCTTCAAACAGCAAGTTTAAGTAAAAGATCGACCAAAAAAGAAAAAATCACAAAACAAAAACGGGATCACGAAATTTTGGAGGAATTGGACTGATGAGATCCCCATCTCAGCTTCTTTTGTTGGCGCCAACTGCATCCTTGACGGAGTCAGCTGCTCCCTGAGCCTTCTCCATCATTTGCTGACCAGCCTGCAAAAACACATGCAATTACAACATGCATATGCAACGAGTAATAAGCAAAGACACATTGGATGTAAATGGGTCTTCAAAATCAAGTATCGTTCCGACGGTACCATCGAACGCTACAAGGCTC
>VIEB01001678.1:17933-46592 GCA_006547085.1 Malus baccata
TCCACACACATAGAGAAGCAACTACAAATCTGAAACCCTAAACACAAAGGTTTTAGGGCACCTCGGGATTCATCCCCGTTTTCTCTTGCCGAGGACCGAAAGTAAACGGAAGCTCAAAAATGGCTTTGTATCTCCCAAATGACTCTGCTTCTGCTGCTTACTTCCGACTTTTATAGCCACCAGCATGAAGTAAGGGAATAAACTCCGGGAGATAAGCAACGTCCCGTCCAGGTCGACGGCGATTGACTCGTACAATGCCATTTCGCCCACGTTGCAGGCCACGACATGGTCTATCTCTCCCTCTCTTACTAGAAAGCAACCCGTTTGTTCCGTTTGGTTAATGTTTAGAGTGAGGAGTGGCGTTTAGTTGCAAGTGAAGAAGAAGGAGGCGACGTGGAGTTGGTTGCCAGAGATGGCACCGACATCACTGCTGAAATTCAAAGTTTGCAAGGGAAGGATGAGTTGCGAGAGGATGGCCGAGGAAAAGGAGACGAAGGAAAGGTGGCGGTCGCGGTTGCTAGCATCCACTAGGTGGTTGTTGTCGGAGTCAGCGTGAAAAGTAAACAAATGGGAGCTCTTTTCGGATTTTCCAGAGAGGGAGAGTGGCTAATGAGAGAGAGATCTACGAAGGTTTTTCTGGAACAGCCCAAGGAGGGAGGTTCTGGGTTCTTCGGTTATGCAGATTCACGGTGGTGAAATGAAAAATTAAGAGAGAATCGACATAGCTTTTCGTGTCAATTCCCACAGATAGTGCCAAATGTTGATGCACAAAACCGGGAGGTCTTGGAACAACGTAAATCCGACCATGAATCTGCAAGAAAGTAAAGAACACAAGATGTATTGTGGTTCACCCCAATGTTTGGGCTATGTCCACACTGATGTTCATTGTATTTCTCTGTATGGATTACAAGTGTGAGGGGGAGTCCCCTAGAGAAAGAGAAAGTTTCTCTGTGAGCTTTGTGGCTTGTATGTTTTTTGGGTATCCCCTGATATAAGATCTGAGTCCCTTTTGTGAAGGGGGAGGAGTCCCATTTTATAGAATAAGGGGCTCCTCATTTTACATAATAATGGGTTGGGTAATGGGCCCAATGTGTCAAAGTCTGAGGCCCAATATATGTGGTACCAACATCATTATTGCTTCCGCACTGTGCACATGGTTACGTCACCCTCACGTGACGGCCAGCATGCCCTGATTCGAATCGGGGTGTGTCACTCTCTCTCTCGAATTATCTCTATCTGCAACCCACAAAGGCAGAAGCCACCTTCCTTCAACTAAATCCAAACCATAGCCGACACATCCCTACTCACTCTCTCTCATTTCTCATCTTTGTCCCTTCACTCAGTCTCAAATTCTCTCTCTGTCACTCATCGAATTCGTAGCTCAGCAGCCACCACCCTCAGGGTCTTACTTCGACAAGCTCTCTCCACTCTGGCCACCACCACACCTCACGGCTTCATCCAGACTTTCGATTCTCTATGTGGGTTTCGAATAAGGTTAGGGTTTCGAATTGGGGGTTAGGGTCTCAAATTGGGGGCTCGGCTTTCGAATAAGGTTAGGGTTTCGAATTGGGGGCTCGAATTGTGATGAACATATTTTAGTGGATGTTTTTGCAGAGAAAATTTATGTGAAATTATGTGGTTTATGGCTTAATTTCATTTACTTGGATGTTTGGATGGTCTGTATTTTTATTCTCAAAGAAGTTAGCATCTTGGTTGGCTACAATGTTTTATGATGATTTGTTGTGTGATTGTTGCAAGTTTCATGCTTTAGTTTCTTTTGAGATGATTGAATCATGCAGATGCAATTAGTTTCTGCAGATTGAATTGGATTGGGAATTTGGGTGTCTTAAGTTCTGCAGATGCATATCATATACAATTGTAGCAGTCTGCCAGCAATGAAGTTAGCATCTTGGTTGGCTACAATGTTTTATGATGATTTGTTGTGTGATTGTTGCAAGTTTCATGCTTTAGTTTCTTTTGAGATGATTGAATCATGCAGATGCAATTAGTTTCTGCAGATTGAATTGGATTGGGAATTTGGGTGTCTTAAGTTCTGCAGATGCATATCATATACAATTGTAGCAGTCTGCCAGCAATGTTGTGTGAATTTTATTCGGGATTCCTGATTTGTCCCAAAATCCTGAAATTATTTTGGGATTCCCGAAATTTGGGATTTCCGAAAACTTGGTTTGGAATTGGTCTTGAAATTAGGATTCCCAAAAACTTCGGTTTGGAAATCGGGACAAGAATTTCGGTTTGGTATCCAGTACCGAACCAACCCTAGCTATGCAACATGAACTCCTAAAGGATTTTTGCATGAAGAATGGGAAATTTTGGACCTGGGGAATTCCCTAAGAATATCATTTTTAGTCAAATACTTATTTAGGTTAAAGTATATAATTTACGGTTTAGAAAATATTTTAAATGTCTACGGTAGAAGATTAAATTACTATTAATCGAAGCTGAAACATAAAATTTTATTTACTTAAATCAAATTATTTAAACTAAGTATGAAGTTAATGTTTTGTTCATTAGGTATACAATTAATGTATTTCTTTTAATTAATAGTAAGCTATGTCATCTTTCCATGTCAACCAATTATTCCTTATATTTTCACCATTGCTTACATTACAATATATGAACTCTAGTTGTTTTTTTTTATTTTTTATTACATGCCCAACTACGTATCTAATCTATTTGCAAGGCATAATATGAAGCAATTCTAATTACGTTTTTGTGAAGAAAAAAAATTTGGTATCAGAATTCGAAACTTGGAAACTACAGCTAGAACTGAAGGCACCACCGCTCGAACTGTATTCTATATTATGCGGTCACACAATTGATCACCTTTCTAGTAAGAATCAAGGCGCACACTTCCATTTCTTTCAAATATGCGATGATCCGGACAGTGCCGAGATCGGAACATTCATTCATCGTCAATCATCCAACGCAAATACCATAAAAAGCAACATGGAGAAATAACAAACTAGACTAGATTAGACGAAATATTGTTCAATAGTGAGGCTGCAGACAACCAAATGAACAAAAAAACGCAAATTAAACACATCTAGGTCCTTCATATTCTACGAAACAAACCAACCAAAAGCAGCAGCTGCAGATCTTAAGAGGAGTTTTGCCTATAACCATAATATCTGACTACATCTTGTCCCCAACCCTAACCACCTATATCATCCTATCACAAAAAACACCACCTTCCGTCCGCAAAAGCATTATACATATCAGTCTTCAATCCCGTCTGCAGCCACCCCACAATTAACCCCGCTCCATTGCAAGGCAGGCGGGTTGCTTAGGCACGCTCACCCCTGATCCTCCTGGCAAGCTGGATATCCTTCGGCATGATGGTAACCCGCTTGGCATGGATAGCGCAAAGGTTGGTGTCCTCAAACAGACCCACCAGGTAAGCCTCAGCAGCCTCCTGCAGTGCCAGCACTGCATGGCTCTGGAAACGCAGATCAGTCTGCAAACACAAAATCCAAATAGAAATTCATGAATGCATTCACTTCCGAGGCACATAATCAAATCGACTTAACAAGTTACAAACAATAAATACCTTGAAGTCCTGGGCAATTTCACGAACAAGCCTCTGGAATGGCAGCTTCCTGATCAACAGCTCAGTACTCTTCTGGTACTTACGGACTCCACTGCACAAAACATTCCAAACAAAACATAATTCAGACTATGATCAAGAAACAACACCGAAAAACTTTTAACTACAATGAACAACATAAGAAAGAGGATCAATTGACTTACCGAAGAGCAACGGTACCAGGGCGGTATCTGTGGGGCTTCTTGACTCCTCCAGTGGTTGGTGCAGACTTACGGGCAGCCTTGGTTGCGAGCTGCTTCCTGGGAGCCTTTCCTCCAGTTGACTTACGAGCAGTTTGCTTGGTACGGGCCATCTACAAACACAGCATTACGAAGGTCAGCATATATTTAATCACAACCGCCCCTTTCATTTTACCGAAATCTTACCCTCTATTTGTTCAGCCAAAATTATGCAACAAGTTTTCCAAGCAACCAAACATACCTTCTACAGATACGGATCAAGATCACGTTTACAGAAATCGAACTAATAAAATTAGGTTTTTCATTAATCCCAAATTATTTGCTAAACGAAAACCCAGAAGCCCCATAATTTTTTCATTCAAATACGAAAAAGCCTAAATCATACCACTGAAATATCACAACCATGTCAAATCCCTAGATCTTCACATAAAAATACGATGGCAATGTAAAACCCTAAATCACAAACTAAACCCCCAATAATATATTTAAAAAAAAAACCCTAAATCCATATCAAAATCGAACGAAAACGGAATCAAAAAGGAAAAGCAGACCCTAATTCACGTAAGAAAAATTAATTAAATTTAAAACAAAATTCTTACCTCTGCTTGATTCGCGCTCTGTTCGTCTCGGTCTTCTCCTTCTTCGAACGAACAAAAGTTTCCAACGTTTGACAGGTTAAGGCGTATATATAGGGTGTGATTGTAAAGTGGCTGGGGGATCGGACGGATGCCAATCAGTATCCGTGTGTTTTCTCTTAGTTGTATCTAACGGTCAAGGAGGGGCTTAGTTGTGTTTTCTCCCTTTGAATGTCCGGTTGTGATTTGATCTTACATTGGTGACGCAGATCGCTATTGACTAATAATGGATTCCTATTGGTCGACTTCTTTTCATATGGATGGGAAGTTGTGTAATATTTTTGTTTTAAAGGGGGAGTTGAATCAACGTTACGTGGGAATTTTTAATTTTAAAGTTTATATTATATTGTAGCTAGCTTGACTTTTGAGACGGTGCGATTCCTTTGGAAAAGGTATAGAACCTCTATTCAAATTCCAACTCTCACGGATTCATTTTTTGTAGCATCTAATTCTGGGTTGAAATAATATTTGATTCGGAGCAGAAGTGCATAACCGTCTCATATAATACCGAGTTTTGTAGGGATATATCAATTTATCAACAATGTGTTTGAAATAGATCGTGTATTTAAAAATAAAAATAAAGACGTCCTAAGTTCAAATTCTTTATGAACCAAACTACACTCATACTCCCCATTCGAGTGGGTTTGGAGATATGATTTTTTTGTAGTGATGGCAAGTGTTGTAAACAATTACGTCTCACTCAGTTGTACGCGTTTTATGCAAGATCTAACCTTTGTAAAAATCCATTTTGCGTACCATTTTGTAGGGTCATCTCTGATATTTCGGATGTCCTTTGCGAAATTCATAAAAAGTGACCCTTCTTATAAGACATCTTAAAAAAAAATTGAACAACGTATTGATGCTAAAAAGCAGTATCGAAATAAACTTTAAAACTAACTAACCATCTGTTTCTAAATATTATTAAAATATAAAGAAAGCTACAAAGTAATCATAGTACTTATAACTAACAATAGGTTCAATCTAAAGAAACCAAATAAATAAAACTTAAAAAAGTCTAGCATTGAAGTTTCACTTAAAGATGGCTCTTCGTGCATTCTATGCTGCAAAATCATCAATTAAGCCTTCATAATCAATTTTGTCTAAAAAATCACTTTCAATCAATATCAAAGCAAGTCCATTTAACTTTTCCTGCAACATGGTTGACCGCAAGTATGATTTTAATAACTTTAACTTTAAGAAACTCCTTTTTGCAAATGCAACGGTAACATGTACAATCAACAAAATCTTGTATGCAATGCTTGCAATCGGGAAACAACACATCCTCTTCAAGTAGTTCAATATGTCAATGGATGTCTTTATTTCTTTTGGCAAATACTCTTGTAAAAGCTTCAACTCTACTAGTAATGCATCCTGTTTGGGCCCAAAATATTTGTTTGGGCCAAGATGTATTCTCGGCCCGGAAGGCCTTACGGAAAGATTACCGTGGATCGTTTGGTTCATGAGCTTCCTAACCTAGGTTGGTCAAGTCATGCTGCGAGACGGGTAATTGAATCTTGGCACAATAAGGAGTCTAGGCAAGATATGGATAGAAGTGAATCCGGTTTGATAAAGGACTGGGTTCAAAGTCATAGTGAAAATAGGACTGGTCGAGATGGTGTTTGATGAGAAGAAGAAATCCTAATCCGAGTAGGGTTTTAACTCAGTCTAGAAAGTGTCTGGTGCTATAAATAGAAGAGTTTGTGCATCGTTCAAGTCTCTCCAATTCAACACACAATTGCATTGTGCAAATTCTCTCAACAACCTTGAGATTTTTTCCTTTTCCTTTTTTCGCCAACACACCTTCAGTTTGGATAAATAGCACTGTGAAGGCAACCGGTGATATCTTCAGTCGGCATAGATAGCACTGTCACCGTAGGACCAGCCAGTCTCGCAGCATCTTCAGTCGGCATAGATAGTACTACGTCGAGGGTGACTGGTTATCTATCCAAGTCTCGGTCGAGAAGGATTTCTGAATCCTTATTGGTCGAGGTCATTTCATTAGCCTTCTCGGTGAAGTGAGGTGTTACAGTTTATTAGGCTCGACACATTGCACGCCGAGTTGGTTTATGATTGGATACTCTCAAGTGGGATTTAGAGTTCGGCATTCCGACGGCTAAACCACGTTTATTGTTAAGACATATATCCGCTTTGAGTATTTGTGCCCTTACACCTTGGTGTCTATTCGACGTGAGTTTACTCTGACGAATAACATCACTGTGACCGAATCCGACGACGACGACGATTAGTGAACTTCGTAAGAATAGTAGCCTTGTCTTCAGGTTCGAGAACCCAAGAGGCTGAGACGTGTTCCTTCCTCAGTCGCAATCGCAAGACGAAGAAGTCGGTTGCACACCAAACTCAACATCAACATATTTTACTCCTCGGCCGAGCTCGGTCGACGAGTTGGCACGCCCCACATTCAACCGAATGACGTAGTTAACTCATAGATTACTTGATATGCGCGCCACGTAGGCTTGGTAGTTTTTAGAATCAACATTTTGGCACGCCTAGTGGGACCCAGTGCTAAACTACGAAGTTCATGCCAATTGAAACACGATCGATTAAAAAGAAAACAGCTATGGGAAAATCAACAATCGATTTGCCAATTCAGAACATAGGACAAAGTGTATCACAGGCACATAATCCCTTTAGTGCCGTGACACCTGAGTCCACAAGCGCGACTCGCCGAGAAAAGGAAGTTGGTCTCGGCGGTCAACTTTGCAGTCTAGAAATCCCTAACAAAAACACCTGCGTTCTCAATGAAGGGATAGTGGATGACTGTGATGAGGATGGTGATGAAGACTCTGATCCACCAACAAGATCATTTCTTCGAAGACGGCTGGACGAACAGTCTAAGGCGGTTGAACAGATGTTTAGTCGAGGAATCGATAAGCTGCACGATGTGATACGCAGTAACAGTGAGGTACAAAACAGATTGCTTGAAATACTGGTTAGCAAGGTCTGCGACGACACGTCATTCGATTTTTCCCGGCAATTGCCATCAAGGAATAATCTGTTGCCAGTAGTACAGGCCAAGCCAGTTCCTACTCGGCTCAAGCCAATTGACTTAGAAAAGAAAGGAGGATCGAGTAACAGGACAGATGGACCCGACCAGAGGGTGAAAGTAACGTTCGTCGATATAACCAAGGTCCAGTGGATGATTGATTTGGCCATGAAAAATGGGCTGAAGTTCCCTAAATTCATCCATCCATATCCAGCTTACATGGAATGATTCAAATATCATAAAGGTTTCAAAATTCCAGACTTTAGTCTTTTCGCTGGAGAATCGTCTTTATCCTCGTTAGAACATGTGGCTCGTTTCACCACGCAATGCGGAGATGTCAACAATGATTTTCACAAGTTGCGGTTGTTCAACTTTTCATTGACCGGTTCAGCCTTTGCCTGGTATATCAACCTTCCACTTAATTCCATCCAAAGCTGGGAGGAATTGGTCGAGAGATTTCACGAGCAATTTTATCGGCCAAGGATGGAGATGTCAATTTCTTCGTTGGCAAGGATGGCTCAAGCATCTGATGAGTCACCAATGGATTATCTTACCAGATTTAAATCGGCCAGGAATTGGTGCCGAGTACCTCTCCCTGAAGTCGAGTTTGTTAGACTTGCTTTGAACGGACTCGATGTAGAATATAAAAAGAAATTTTTGGGGGTAAACTTTCGGGATATGTATGAATTAGCCCAGCATGTCGAGCAATATGACTATTTACTCCGAGAATGGAAGATGTCGAAACCCTTATCTCGAGGGATGATTTACAAAAACCCTATGGTCAATTACGCGTCGACCGAAGGTGAGGAATCTCAGTACGTCAGCGTGGATGCGACCGAGATAGTAATAGATAAACCATATGTGTGCAAGGTATTGACTCAAATTAATTCCAAAGAGGTCTAAACCCGCTCGGCCACTGAAGAAACAGCAAAAACATCAAAAGTTTATACCTTTGATATCACAAAGGCCGAAGCAATTTTTGATCAATTGCTATCAGCGAAGATCATTAAACTTCGGCCAGGGCATAATATTCCCAAGGTCGAAAAACTTAAAAAAAATGACATATTGCAAATACCATAACTCGACAAAGCATGCAACAAACAATTGTGTCATATTTCGTGATGATATCCAAAGCTGGATTGACAAAGGCAAGCTAAAGTTTCCTGAAAAATGCATGACAGTTGATACAGATCCATTCCGTTCAGCAACAGTCGGCATGGTAGACGCCCGTTTGCCCAAGGGCAAAGGAAAATAGAAGGTCGAATTTACCCTAGTACAACACATTCGAAAGCAAAGCTTCCAGCCTCGACTCTAACGCACCATCCACCGAACTCTCAGGACCTACCATAGTCGAGTCCATGTCAGACTCCACCGAATATGGAAATGGTGGGGCGATAATTCTGTGTAGCAATTGTAAGGCACGCTTTGTATTAACCGAGCCCAAGGGGAAATTTCATCTGATGTAGATGTCGACATCACAACCCCAATCGGCGATTACAGCAAAGCCCTCAAAAGAACCTAGTGAAGGCCAGCGCCAAAAAGTATTCGACAGGCTCGGCCCAAGGAAACAGACAGATGGTCCTGCATCGGTCAGACGGCGCCTTGATTTTGACGCACCGTTTTACAACAAGACTATTATTCCCGCAATTCCAGTAGTTCGAGTTCATCAGCAAATCAAAAAACCTTCAGGCCACCTGAACCACGTGACCAACGTTGGTATAGCTACAATTCTCCCACCGGCATGTATACCGCGCTATCAAAATCTCAGAAACGTCGACGTCAGCATATAGATTGCTTGGCTCGACGACAAGCTGCCCAGCCTATTTCGACCACTAAATGGCAGCTGAAAGAAATAGCAGGAAGTGGAGATAATCGGCCAACACCAACAATCATGGCTGAATTACAGGGGCAGAAGGAAACCAATCGGGATTTCGAAACTACCATTGAAGCAGCCGAGAAACGCATCAAACTTATTCTTCGGCCTGGGGAAATGAAAGCTCGTTTCAAGCAATTTAAGAAAGAGGCCGAAAGCAAACTGCCCCTGTTACCTTTGAAAGAACCACTAATCAGAGTTCGACGGAATCTGCACCCCTCATTCCTCGGCGAATCATTGGAATATATGAAAGAATTTCATAAGAAATATTTTGCTAATGACTTGTATGGGTTGCCCAAGGCTTGCCAGGAAGCTCTTGACCTAGCATTAACTTGCCCCGATGCTGAGCAGATCATCCAAAAAACCACTGATCCAGCAATAAAAGCCAGATTCTAGCACATTCGAGAGGCTAAGGTTCTTAGCTTCGAGGCCAACCCATACACTGATATTGACACAGCCGAACTCCCTTTTTCTTTTGAAGATCTTCAACACCTTCGGTATCACTTCGAAGTTTTTTCGACCGTCTCCTTGTTCGACTTAACGGCCAATGAGACAGAACGGGTGGCACGACTGGACGCTTACCTGGACACCAGGAATGCCCGAATCGCCTATGAAGAACGAGCTCGTAAAATACGGCAGGAGCAGAGTCCGACACCAGATGCATGTAAGCCCGAAGACGATAGGCAATAGGATACATCGTCGGATTGTATGGCGTAAGCGCCTGAATGTGTTGAGACACATAACGAGCCGACCGCGAATGCTCCGACATACGATGATATAGTCCTCACAACTCCGGAAGATGATGACCAGGATCCAATGGGCCCTTTAGTCCTTGAAAATATGGAAATCAGCATGGTTCATGTTCTACCGACCGAATTTCAGCTGACTACACGCCAACCAAGTTCCTTGGATGGCGATGTGGTCGCTGAGGAAGCAACACAAGTTGATTTCATCACTACGACGGAGGATGAGTCACCAGACGGCGACGATAAACTTAAAACAACCTTGGATATCTTGTTTCCTCGTTCTGCTTCGACTAATCTTCAGCATTTAAAACTGTTGTATGTCATGGCCCATATTGAAGGCTATCCAATCTCCAAGATTTTCGTTGATTGTGAAGCAACGGTCAACATCATGCCTGTATCCGTTAGGAAAGCATTACGACGATCCACCAACGAACTTATTCCTTCCGGAATAACCATGAGTAGCTTTATCGGTGATAAGTCTCAGACCAAAGGGGTACTCCCTTTAGAGGTAAACATTGCAGGTCGCAATCACATGACCGCATTTTTTATCGTCGACTCCAAAACTGAATATAATGCTTTGCTCGGTAGGGATTAGATTCATCAAACGAATTGCATTCCTTCTTCTTTGTATCAAGTTCTCATTTTTTTGGATGGTAAATTAGTGGTGGTCCACCCAGCCGACACTCAGCCGTTTGAAACCAACATGATCCAGGCCCGCTATTATGATGATCACGTCGGCTATTTTACCCTATAGGGTTTTAATGAAGATGGACGGCCGACCCGGATCTCAATCCAAAAAGCCATCGAAGTAGGCGCTGAGACTGTCCACCAGGATTCGGCGATACTCGGTTTGGCCAATTTACTCCCTACCACTGATGATTGATGACAAAAGCGAGAGGCGTCGGGCCGCGGCTTCATCCACAATGGAACGCTTGTTGGCCCATTGATATGCTATTGCCAAGCACCCGCATTTGGGCATCAACTTAATCAAATTTTTGGCCGAAGAAGATAACGGCCCGGTACTATCGTTGGATAAAGTTTAGGCTGCACCGGCCAAGCTCAACGACAGCCGACCCCAAGTTAAGGATCCTCTAGAGGAAATAAATGTTGGAACGGCCGCTCTTTATCAGTGCGTTATTGCCCCATGCCATGAAAGTTGAACTCCATCAATTGCTTCACGAGTTTAAAGATTGTTTTGCTTGGAGTTATCATGAAATGTCGGGTCTCGAATGGACCCTCGTCGAACATGAATTACGTATCAAACCTGGTTGCAAGCCTGTTCGACAACCTTCTTGAAGGAAAATTTGTGAAAAACATGTTCATTTAAGCAACAACTATGTCATGCAATTAGCAATTAAAGGCGGAATCATGCTTGTATGCACTCAAAAACAAAATATTACCCATGAAATTCAAAGCCTAGTAGAAAGGTGAACCAAGACTTAACTCAAGAACAAAGTGAATTGAGAGATTTTATACCTTTGTTGATTCCTCTTTGCATAAGCAAAGGCTAATCACCCAAGGAGATGGCCTTCATTCCTTGCTTCTTAAATCCATATATTTCTTGGATGAGGATGGTTGAAAGGATTTTTCAAGTTCCCAAAATTGAGAACCTCTAATTTTTCCACACCAAGGAAGGACTTGAAGAAGAGATGAGTGACCTTGAAGGATGAGAGATTGCTAGCTAATCTCCTCCAAGAGAGCTGACCTCTTAGAGAGAAAAGGAGAGACATTGTGTTCTCATCTTTTCTCTAAAAGAAACCCTAATGAAGAAAAGGCTATAAAGTCATATTTATACCTACCTTCATTGAAGTGGCAAACTTGTAATAAGTCCAAAACCTACTCATTTATCAATATGGTCGGCCATAGGGTGTTATTGGGCTGTTTGGGCCTTTGTGAATATTTAGTCATTAAGTTGTCGTACAACTTAAGTCAATGGGCTTGACGTTTGAAGCCCATTGGCCTTGAGGCCCAAAACTAACCCGAGGTCTTTAACGAACTTTATTCGTTTGATTAATTAACATATTAATTAATCCTTACCACAAATAATTAAACCATTTAATTATCCTTACTCATCTCCGTTGTTTCTTCAATCTCTACCTTACACGGTGTACGATCTATTAGGTTTTTTTTAGCGAGGCAGTGGACGATTAGAACTCTTTCAAATCCATTTTGAATTGAAACTTACTTTCAATTATGCCTTTAGTGATTATACACATTTAGGGCTTCCACAAACCATGAGTGACACCTAGCAGTATTTCATGGTTACCCAAGCTAATCAGAAGAGGTGGAGAACCTATTCAGTTTAGGATTACAATGCAATACGGTTTTTCTCTAATACAATACTCTTGAACACATTGTTTGGTTTGATAGTTTATTCATGTCTACTATCCAATGTGATTCTCTTACTTATATGATTACTGATAGGAGAATATTTATGCGACTGAGTTAGCTTGTTCTCATGCATTTATGTTGTTATTTCTTAGTTAATTATGTATTTTAAGCTATTTTTGTGTGTTTGTAGGTCCATAGGCCTTATGAAGCAATAAGATGCATTTTGGTGCATTTTGGAGCAGTTTTGGGCTTGGAATGAATAGCACATGCATGGAGCAAGGTGGATGGAGGAAATTGAAGACTAAAGAGGCTAGGAATGTGTTAAAGAGAAAGAAGAATTAATGTAACAAGGACAAAGAGCTCAGCCACAAAGGGGTGTCACTCCACCATTCACCTTTCCATCATTGTCGTTCACCATCATTGCACTCCATTTGGATTCCTATGCCGTGCATCATCATCCATGTTCCCTCCATTGACTCATTTGTTGCATCATTCCACCTCCATTTCCTTTCTCTACCATGTGCACAATCATTCATGTTCCCTAGCTGCAACACCACTCCATTTTACCCACATGCTTTGCATCATCACTTCACTTTCACCTTTGAATCATTTCAAACACCACTCATTGCACTCAATTTCTACATCATTCCTTGTTCCCTCCATCATTTCAAATTCATGCATCATTACATTGAATCATTGCACTCAATTGCTACACCACTCTATGTTCCCCTCCATTGCTATGCACTTCCTCTATAAAAGGAAGTGTGTAACATAAATTTAGTTCATATTTTGTTAGATCATTCACTCCCGTTTAAACACAACCTTCATCCAAACACATCCATTCATCTTCACATCCATTCCTCCATACAAACAAACCTTCAAACATTCACCAACACCTTGTGCCGTAGCGAAGGAAGGGAAGGAAAGTGCTTGGACGTGCTTGTTGTCCAACTTGGATCGTTGGAGTGTTTAGGTGTTTTCTTTCTTTTGTTTCTAATGTTTAAATTCATTTCCTTTCGTTTTGTTGTAAATATGAGTGGCTAAACCCCTCTTGGCTAGGGGTGATTTCAAAGCCATGATTATATGTGCAATATAATTTGATAAATTCTAGTTATGAACTCTTGAATCGTGAATGCAATTGGCTTAACTATTTGATTGATAACTTATTTGTATTTGTTAATTAAGGGTCGACACTTAATTGGCATGCATAAATCCGTTGCTAGAATATAAGGAAGTCTTATATAATCGTTACAAACTTATATTCACATGTAGTGAAGGTCGCTTATAAACGATCGCGTTAAGTTCAATTCCTAGCATGAGTGACATGATGTCATAGTTGCAAGTGCTTTGTCAATGCTTATGATTTTCATTAAACGTAATGATCTTTGATTGTATCTCTATTATGATGTCATGTAGGGAACTTTAAAAGAATGTTTTGGGTTGTCGAATGATGTCATCCAATCCAATAAAACAAGGAAAATCTGAGAGTTAACTAGTGATGTCACGATTAATTTAGAGCATTGTCATTCATAGTTCAATGAAGTAGTAACTGGAAATCGAGTTGTTCGCATACATATCATGTGTGGAGAAAAAGCCTCTAGCCATCCCATCCATCATCTTATTTCTCACATTCGTTTTACAATCTGTCTAGTTTTTCATACTCGTTTGTTTGTTTCAACTTCATCCAAATCAAAACCCCCTTTTAGTTTCTTGTTTCAAAGTGTTTCAAATCTATTTTAGTTTGTGTTTTTAAGTGTTTTGATTCAAGTAAAAGTCAAATTTCGTCCAAAGTCATTCCTAGTGTCTAGTTTAAGTTTATTTGGTTGTTTTAAGCTGTTTTGAGTATTTTAAGTTTGCTTTGAGTCTTGTGAGTCTTGTTAAGTGTTTTTAAGTTCAGTTTTATGTTTTTGAGTCAGTTTAAATGTTATTAGCAAGCCCTCCTAATCCCCGGTCCAGAACGATCCCTACTTATACTTGTACTACAATTGTCAAAAGAGGGTTAAATTTGTGTGTTAAGATAATTTTCCCATCAAGTTTTTGGCGCCGTTGCCGGGGATTAGCAACCTTGCTAATCCCTTTTTATTTCTTTTTGTTTATTTTCGTATCTTTTGTTTTTAGGTATTGACTTTGTTTCTGTTTGTGTTTTTTTTTTTTTTTTTTACTTTTGATATTTGATTTAGTTTTGTTTCCTTGATTTCAGGTACTAGAGAAGTAAGACATGGATTTTGCTACCATTCAAGCTCAATGTGCGGAACTTCTCAATTGTCACAATATGCCGAAAGGACCACAATGCAAAGTGTCCCTACATGTGGTGTGTCCTATGGGCAAGGATATCCAACTCAACAATATTCTCAATTCGCTGCGAATGAAGATGTTTGGGTTATCAAGGCCATAGCCAATCATGGGACAACATGTTTTCCAACGCTTACAATTCGGATTGGAGAGATTATTTAGATTACATAAAACCTCAACAATTCCAACAAGATGGATATTAGCAGCAAGAAGAGAAGTTCCATTCAAGACCTATGCAGCCATCACAACCTCATATACAATAGGCTTAATCAAACTCAGGTTCGTCAATAGATTATGATCGAATTTTTGATGAAATAAATTCTTTGGTGCAGGGCTCACAAAATCAAACCAAGGAGGCTCAACAAGATGGATATTGGCAGCAATCTGATGAGTTTTATTTAACACCTATGCAGTCACCACAGCTTCCCCTACAACAATTCCAATCAAATTCAAGTATGTCCACGGATAGTGATCAAAATTTTCAATTACTAACCTCTTTGGTGCAAGGGCAGCAAAATAAAAATGAAACAATGCTCAATCAAGCTAAGGAGATAAGTGAATTGAAAAATCAACTTGGAGAGATTATGGAGTTCACGGCACAAATTCAAGAGCATAGTGAACTCTCCAACTCAACTATTGAAAATTTGATGGAAGATTTTGAAATCCATGATGCTATCACTTTGGGAAGTGCTATAGAGGTTGGAGGTAAACCCAAGACATCCAAACCAAGCCAAAATATGGATAAACAATTGTTGCTCGAAGAAGAAGAGAATAACAAGGCCACATCAAGGGAAAAACCACCATTGCCGCAGCTCTATATGCCCTCTATGCCGTCCACTACAACCAAGGTAAACCTAAATTCAATTCGTCTTGACCCCGTTTCACCAAATGTCCTTATTCATTGCAGGATCATGCAATCCAAGGAAGAAGAGGGTGAGAAATGCATATTTGAAACCTTTCCAAAGAATCAAGAGCAAGAAGTGGATGGGGAATGTCTAGAATTCATCAAAAAAGATACACTTAAGACGAAAAATCCCAAAGAAGTTGGATTTTATGACACGGGACAAGTCATAACTCTCAAAACACCAAATCTGGTCAAGTCTCATATCCCTGCAACCTTCAAAGATGTGGTGTTCATAATTGAGTTTGTGTCGGAGTAAGCAAGTAAGCCATCTTCTCCAACTTCGATTTTATTTTATACTAACTTGCTGATTTTGATGATTCATGCACCTACACTAGAATTTAAACCATTGCCGGATCACGTCAAGTATCACCTTCCATTCAAGGATCAATTCCATGCTATGGGCCCTATCCAAGCTTAGAAGGAAGTTTCGTTCGGTTGGAAGACGTTAAAGCAAGCGCTTCTTGGGAGGCAACCCGTGTATTAAAAAAAAGGAAGATCTTTGAATCGCTCCACAATCAGTTTTGCGTTTCTAAAAATCTTTCATTTTCTGCATTTTTATTTTGCCATAATTGTCATTTTTATTTGTTGCTTGTTTATTTGTTTTTGGTGTGGGTTTATTTTTGAAACATTGATAGATATGCAAGGTATTTTTACATTAAAATTCGTTGAAAATAGACAGGAGGCAAAAAAATACACGAGGAAGCCTTTACAAAGGCTGCTTACGAGAAATCTCAGTAGTCGGCGGAGCCCCAGAAGGAGGAGGCATCAGAGGTTGATCATTTGGAGCTTCGTTACGCGGTACAGCCCAAGAAGATGAAGGCAAATGCTGTTGGAACAAACCCACAAACCTCTGATGATCAAGTAAAATCTGACCATCAGATTCTTGCATCTGGTCAATCTTCCTCTTCATGTTTGTAGCATAGTTATGTGCAAGCTTGTGCAACTGTTTATTCTCATACTTGAGCCCTCTAATCTCCTGTTTGAGACTTATCACTTCAGCTGCCAACGATTCAACTTGACGGGTTCGAGCAAATAGGCGTTGGGCCATATTGGACACAGAACTTGCACACTGCACA
The DNA here is from genome assembly GCA_006547085.1 of Malus baccata. Lineage (NCBI taxonomy): Eukaryota > Viridiplantae > Streptophyta > Magnoliopsida > Rosales > Rosaceae > Malus > Malus baccata. Next base: position 34,602 of record VIEB01001678.1, read on the forward strand.
CTGAGAGCCAGAGAATCCTTAACAGCCAACTCATCAGATCGTTTGGAAAGTAGTCTGTTATCTTTAGGAGTGACAAGGTTCTAGGCCACCACCGTAGCGGTCATATCATTCTTCATCACCGAATCCCTAACGGTAAGAAGACCAGTAGGGGATATGAAGGATGGGCGCCATATGTTGTCTGGAAAAGGCTAGCTGCAACACCACTCCATTTTACCCCCATGCTTTGCATCATCACTTCACTTTCACCTTTGAATCATTTCAAACACCATTCGTTGCACTCAATTGCTACACCATTCCTTGTTCCCTCCATCATTTCAGATTTCATGCATCATTACATTGAATCATTGCACTCAATTGCTACACCATTCCTTGTTCCCTCCATCATTTCAGATTTCATGCATCATTACATTGAATCATTGCACTCAATTGCTACACCATTCCTTGTTCCCTCCATCATTTCAGATTTCATGCATCATTACATTGAATCATTGCACTCAATTGCTACACCATTCCTTGTTCCCTCCATCATTTCAGATTTCATGCATCATTACATTGAATCATTGCACTCAATTGCTACACCATTCCTTGTTCCCTCCATCATTTCAGATTTCATGCATCATTACATTGAATCATTGCACTCAATTGCTACACCATTCCTTGTTCCCTCCATCATTTCAGATTTCATGCATCATTACATTATGTGTGCAATATAATTTGATAAATTCCAGTTATGAACTCTTGAATCGTGAATGCAATTGGCTTAACTATTTGATTGATAACTTATTTGTATTTGTTAATTAAGGGTCGACACTTAATTGGCATGCATAAATCCGTTGCTAGAATATAAGGAAGTCTCATATAATCGTTACAAACTTATATTCACATGTAGTGAAGGTCGCTTATAAACGATCGCGTTAAGTTCAATTCCTAGCATGAGTGACATGATGTCATAGTTGCAAGTGTTTTGTCAATGCTTATGATTTTCATTAAACGTAATGATCTTTGATTGTATCTCTATTATGATGTCATGTAGGGAACTTTAAAAGAATGTTTTGGGTTGTCGAATGATGTCATCCAATCCAATAAAACAAGGAAAATCTGAGAGTTAACTAGTGATGTCACGGTTAATTTGGAGCATTGTCATTCATAGTTCAATGAAGTAGTAACTAGAAATCGAGTTGTTTGCATACATATCATGTGTGGAGAAAAAGCCTCTAGCCATCCCATCCATCATCTTATTTTGTCACATTCGTTTTACAATCTGTCTAGTTTTTCATACTTGTTTGTTTGTTTCAACTTCATCCAAATCAAAACCCCCTTTTAGTTTCTTGTTTCAAAGTGTTTCAAATCTATTTTAGTTTGTGTTTTTAAGTGTTTTGATTCAAGTAAAAGTCAAATTTCATCCAAAGTCATTCCTAGTTTAAGTTTATTTGGTTGTTTTAAGTTGTTTTGAGTATTTTAAGTTTGCTTTGAGTCTTGTGAGTCTTGTTAAGTATTTTTTAGTTTAGTTTTAAGTTTTTGAGTCAGTTTAGAGGTTATTAGCAAGCCCTCCTAATCCCCGGTCCAGAACGATCCCTACTTATACTTGTACTACAATCGTCAAAAGAGGGTTAAATTTGTGTGTTAAGATAATTTTCGCACCAATTACCTTGAATGTGATTTGGAACGACTTCCTAAATCTCATTCATACTCTGGCCAGAGATTCTTAATCATATCATAGAGTATTCTCCCTCAAATAGTTTGAAGGTTAGAGATCCCTTGTTGTGTATTCACTTGCCTCCATGGCTAAGTGGCTTAACCCTAACTATGCCATGGACACCCTCTGACAGAGTGACTTTGACATAGTCAAAGATCAAGGACCTAACCATAAGACAACTATGATGCCTCAGGTCAAAGGACTACTTTGCATTATCCCAACCATGAGTTCTCATGTGACATGAGTATGAGAAAGCCTCGTTGATCGTGTTCAGTGGACTCATTCTCTATTGAGCACCTACATGCTTGTCTTGGTGTCAATCACACCAATGACTCGAGACCAGTCACTCTCCCTGAGAGAAGACACAACACGTACTGATCTTAACGGACTGTCAATGCCCAATTGGCAATCCTATGATCAGGAACGTTTAGGATATGTATACGAAAGAAAATGGTCTCATGAATCTAACTTCTTTAAATTACATTCTCCTAATTACATATTCCTTGGACTTATCGTTTAAGCATATAACATTTATATGAGACGGCTTAAAACAATAATCTTTGCCCTTGATATTAAACTAGATTAGTTTAACATGTGAAATGTCCGTAAAGTATCATCATATGATTGGTTTTAGGGCACATTTCCAACACTCCTCGCCGATTCTCGACCGAAGTATAACTCAGTATAAAAGACAAAATTGTTCGACTATTAAATGTCGGGTTTATCCGAACCGCTCGATACGTCGAGTGGTTGGTGAATATCGTACCCGTGCTCAAGAAAAATAGGGCCCTACGCATTTGCATTGATTTTCGAAATTTGAATCTGGCAACACCCAAGGATGCATATCCCATGCCAATTTCAGATTTGCTAATCGACGTCGTGGCTAATCATGACATGCTATCATTCATGGATGGACATGCCGGTTATAACCATATATTTATTACCGAGGTCAATGTTCATAAAACTGCTTTCCGCTGCCTGGGGGCACTCGGAACCTACGAGTGGGTAGTCATGTCATTCAGTCTAAAGAACGCTGGTGCTACATACCAACGTGCGATGAATACCATTTTTCATGACTTAATCGGTACTACCATAGAAGTATATATTGATGACGTCGTAATCAAATCGAAAAGTTGCCGAACGCATATTGATGATCTTCGGCAAGCTTTCCTTCGCATACGACGACACAACCTTAAGATGAACCCGGCCAAATGCACATTTGGTGTGTCAGTCGGTAATTTCTTAGGTTTTCTTATCCACCATTGCAGCATCGAGGTCGACGCGAACAAAGCTCGTGCGATTATTGACACACCACCACTGACGACCAAAAAATAACTCCAGTCCTTGCTCGGGAAGATAAATTTTCTTCGTCGATTCATAGCTAATTACGCTGGCAAAATGACGACATTCTCTACACTATTGAAACTTAAGGACTCAGACAAGTTTGAGTGGCGTGAAGAACATCGAGCAGCTTTCACACAAATCAAGGTTGCTCTCGTAACTCCACCCGTCCTCGTACCACCCCGACGTGATAAACCCCTTAAGCTTTACATTTCCGCAGTCGAAGCATCCATCGGTTGCCTCATCGTGCAAAATACTGACGCTGGGCGAGAACAAGCTATTTTCTATCTCAGCTGACACCTCAACCTTCCAGAAATCAATTATTCACCAGTTGAGAAGCTTTGCTTGGCTTTGTTCTTCGCCGCATCCAAACTCTGACATTATTTGCTCCCATATGTTACGCAGATCATCGCCCAAACAGATGTTATTCGATATATACTTACTCGGTCAATAGTCAAAGGCCGAATTGGGAAATGGACACTGGCACTATTAGAGTTTAGTTTGCAGTACGTCCCACAAAAAGCCGTCAAAGGGCAAATGCTTGCTGATTTTTTAGCCCACCACCCTTCTCCATATGTATTTCGATGGTTCCAGCACGTTAACATCGACCGGTGTAGGGATAGTACTCCAGTCGCCACACCGACACCGTTGGTTCTTTTCCCTCAAGTAGGATTTTGATTGTACCAACAATTAGGCCGAGTACGAAGCCCTTGTTATCGGCCTTAGCGTACTTCATGATTTGCACGCTGCTCGCGCCCTCGTCTTCGATGATTCAGAGCTTGTGATTAACCAACTTAATGGAACTTTTTGGTGCATGAGTTGTACTCTGACGCCCTATCACATGGTGGCCAGTTACTTGGTCGAGTCATTCAACAGTATCACATTCAATCATATTTCCCATGGACGGAACACTGTCGCATACGAACTCGCTCAGATAGCTTCCGGAGCACAACTCCTAGGGGCAAGAGTGGACTAATGATACCCGTTTTATGTCAATCGTGTTCAGCTCTGGCTAATCAACAAATCCTTCAGCGAAACCAAGTCATCCATACAAGGGTAATGTCCTTACCTTCGTTGTTGGAACGGGAGGATCCTGTAGATGTCTGCGTGGTCGAGACACTACCAAACAATTGGAGAAGGCCAATTATGCAATACCTTGATAATCCTAGAGGCAAACACGACAAAAAGACAAAGGTCCATGCCACAAACTATGTCTCATACCAGAATGAGTTGTATCGAAAAGGCGAGGACGGTTTATTACTGTTATGCCTCTGCTCGCAAGAAACCGCTCAAGCAATCACAGAAGTACATGAAGGAATTTATGGAGCCCATTAATCAAGACGCAAGATGCGTTGGTTACTTCGCCACCACGGTTACTTTTGGCCAAGCATATTGAAAGATTGTATCGAGTATGCACGAAGATGCGTCCAGTGTCAAATTCATGAACCCATCCAAAGGGCCCCGGCCGAATTACTCCATTCGATCACCAAACCTTGGCCGTTCAAAGGATGGGCAATGGACGTGATCGGCAAAATCACACCATCCTCTGGAGTAGCGAAACATGCATGGATACTCGTGGCAATGGATTATTTCACTAAGTGGGTCAAAGCAAAATCATACGCCGAATTAACATCCAATAAGGTTTGTGATTTTATGGAGGAACATATTGTGACCAGGTTCGGTGTACCAGAAATGATCATAACAGATAATGGCATAGTCTTCACAGCCGAAAGGTTGAAAGAATACATGACGAGCTTAAAAATTCAGCTCGAGCAGTCCACACCATACTATCCACAAGCGAATGGACAAGCCGAAGCAAGTAATAAGGTTTTGATCGGTATTCTTGAAAAAATGATAAAAGAAAGACCTGGCATGTGGCATTTAAAATTGAATGAAGCCTTATGGGCATACCGGACTTCACCCCGGTCGGCAACAGGAACCACCCCATATGCGTTAACCTATGGACATGCCATGGTGTTACCAATCGAGCTAAGTGTAAATTCTTTACGTGTGATCGAGCAAAGTAGCTTGTCCAATGCCGAATACAACCAGGCCATGTTACAAGAGTTAGAAGATTTAGAAGCAAATCAGCTTGACGCTTACAATCTTCTAGTGGCACAAAAGAAAATTACCGAGCAAACTTATAATCAAAGAGTCAAACAAAAAATGTTCGGCGAAGGAGAGTTAGTTTGGCAAACTGTGTTACCCGTGGGAATTAAAGACCCCAAGTTCGGCAAATGGTCGCCGAATTGGGAATGACCGTTTTTCATCCATGAAGTTCTCGGTAAAGGGGCATACCATCTTAAAGATCGAACCGGTATTATTCACAAATTACCAATTAATGGAAAGTTCTTAAAAAAATACTACCCAGTCACATGGGAGATGCAAGAGTAAAAGCTTGTTTTATTTCATTAATAAGATGGTTTACAATCAAATTATTCTAAGGCGATGAAGGAAAAATAGTTCCAAGAAGTGCCTTCAGCTTCAGCCACCTCACCTCGCCCATTATGACCTCGGCCTGCCTGTTCTTCTTGTCCAACTTCAGCTGCTCGACTCGCTTCGCGTTCGCTACAAATTTAGTTAGACAAGATTTTCCGCCCGACTCAAAGTCCCTCGCAAGCTTAGAAGCAAGGGCCGACCTTCGTTTTGCTAGTTTGGCCATTTGACGGTCGAGGTCGGCCAAGGCTTCCCCTTTCGTCTTTAAGGCATCGATCTTCGAACGAAGAGTTTCCTGAACGACCAATGTAGTTTTCAAGTTATCATCAGCCTGAATAGCGTTCTCGAGAATACTGAAAGATTCTCGAACTCGCTCCAAGGTGGACGACGCCTAAACGACAGCCACGACGCTCATTTGACCATCTGCTCCGAGATCGTTTAGGCATGCACCCAACGAATCGAGCCCTTTACGCTCAAGGACTTGTGACGCCAAGAGAGATAAAACTTCTTATAGCCGAACCAGAGCAACGGAATCGGCAAGTGCAATCGTAACGGTCGAAAGACCAGCCGCTCCAGAAGTGCTTGACAAGAGAGCATTAAATTCGACTTCCCATGAAGGCTGCACACAAAAATCATTTTAAGTACAAGGAAATTATGAAAAAATATAGCAAAAGGGTTTTTGTAAACTTGCTGGGAGGAGACTTCGGCTATATCTTCTGGTTCGTTACTCGAACTTAAAGAACTTAATGGCCGAGCCCAGTGCCTTAGATTGCTTCTTATTTCACGTGGCCGATGGAGGTTATCTACGTTCGATGGCCACTGAGGCAGCCAAGAACTATAGATAACACCATTCGGTGCGTAGAATGTTCGATGAAAAGAATGGGTAGGCACCTGACATTCAGTATCTTCCTGGTTTAGATATCTAAGGCAGAAAAGTAACCAAAGAAAGATGGTAGGGGTACTTACGAAGGTCGAAGTGGCTTCTTGGGGAGGAATGTTGAGGTCCTGGTCCTGCGGATGAACGGGTGTTTCCGCCATCGCTTCTGGCTCCACGGCGGGTCGTTTGCCATGATCAGCCGTAGAAAGGCCGACTCAAACAATCACCTCTAACGCAGGGGGAGGCGGATCGCATGGTTGAAGATGACTCGGTAGTGGAATCTCATTGCTCCCGTCACTCTCTTCTAGAACGACTACCATGTGTTTTGGATTTCTGGGAAGATTTTTCTATGCCAAAGGGGCCGCCCCTTCCAAGAGAGGCGCAGCAGCTGGCCCTGAAGTTACAGATGCCTCAACCAGCGGAGCAACAACTAGTCCAATGACTTGAGAAACAGGCGTACATGGGCTGTTTCTTTGGCCGGTACTGGCCGTTTCTCTGTCGAAGCTTGAACGACAGGGGTAGAAGGGGAAACACTAGGAGTCGTCGCCCCCATAGTTTGATTGGAGATAACATGAATCTCCCGTTCTCTTTTTCTCGCCAGATTCTTGACCCGTTTTGCGGGTTGAGGGGGTTCGAGGGCTTTCTCGGCCTCTTAACGAGGTCGTTTGCTCAGCAAGGCCTGTGCGGTAGGCTTAGTCCTTTTAGAGATGGTCGATTTTTTCCCAGTCGCAGCTGTAGCAACCACTTCTGCCTTTTTCAGTGACTGACCACTTGAGAAAGCAAGAGCAAATTAGTAGAGTTCAAAGTCGAATGAAGAAGGTAGAAATAGACCGTTACCTTGAGATTGGGGGGCAGAAGCCTTATTGGGTCGACCGTCAAAGATCTTGTTTAGGACGTCTTCGACCGGAGCACCAAAAAAGTTTTGGGTATACTCTTCTCACCAATCACCGAAGGTGTCAGTGCTAAGAGATTCTGGAACGGTTGGTCGAAGGTGAAATTTTTGGCACCGTTCTTGAAACTCCTTCTTGGCATCCTTGCATTCATTGTCTGAAGAGCAAGATAGGCGTCCTCGGCTCAGCTGGGAGTGAGAAGTAAGAAGAGGCACTGGGCAACCCTGAAGATAGCCGAGTTGCCGAGCAGTGAATTAGGGGTGATATACTTCCCAACTTGCTCGGTGCGCATCACACCCGAAAAGAAGGTCGCGGGTAAGCACAAACGACCCCTAGGATTGACGAAGATTAGCATCATCATCTGCACTCCATGCTAATGTAGGAAGTTTGATCGACAAAGGATATTCTCGACGACGGCAGACTGGGAATTCGTCGTCGAAAAAGGCATCAAGGCCGAAGAAATATCTGAACAAGTCTTCGGCTTGGTGAAGAGGTACTGGTCGAGAAGCCACCTGAAGGCCAAGCGCTTCAGTAGGCGAGAAGCTGGCAAGCTCTGGCCAAAGGGTGACGAAATAGACCTGCAGCCAGAGTTGGAATACCCAGAGGGGCCACTCTGGTGTGGGTCGATTTTCTGAAGGGTCATCTCGGCCAAACAACGTAGGAGATGGGCAAGAATGGCTGGATTGAGCGCCAGGATGTGATCGCTAGCCAGGGCTTCGGCCACCGGCATGTTCTCGACCAAGCATTTGTTGGACTTGGTACAACAGATAAATTTGTTATACTAGTAGAACAGGAAGGTTTCGTGTTCCCCCTACCGTAGGTTCTCATCCCCTTGGCCAACAAAGTGGAGATAGAGAGTGTTGTAGTTGAGGAAGTTCTTGTAAAGTTTCTAAACTTCCTCATTTAAGGGTTCTTGGCCCTCTCCGCTCAGCGTTTCGATGGCCCGATCATTGAAAAGAGCCTTCAAGTCAATGGTCGACGGGTATCCGGAGAGGGTAGCGTCAACTGGGATGCCGAAAGGGGAAGTCCCTAAGATCGTGGTGATATCAAAGATAGTGAGGCCCATGGGACCGAGGGGAAGAACCATGGTATTGGTAGCTGAGCACCAGAAGCTTGAGGCTGCCATAAGAAGCTCCTTGTCCACGACGAGCTCCATAGACGAAAGACGGATGGCATCATAAATGCCAAGAGCTTTCCATTGCTCGCCGAAGATCTTTTCCATCCAAGCAACCCAGGCTGCCCAGGTCGCAATAGTCGAGGGCCAGGAGCCTTGGGGTTTTGCCAAATCCCACCTCGACCATTCAAACCCTGACAGTAGGGGTGTTAGGCATTGATCCTTGAAGAGCTCGGTAATGGCTAGTGGCACTGCATCCTTGAAAAGTGGACCAATGATTTGGTAAGGGGTGCTCATATCGCTCTCAAAGCACAGAGTCTTAATTGAGTGCTGATCGATGATGGTCCCATATTTGTCGCATTCCTTAGAGAGCTTGGAAATGAAGGAGGCCATTGGAAATGGTTTCGAAGGGTTTTTAGGAGAAAGTCAGGGGGTTTCGTTTAATCTTTGAGCAAAAGAGAGTTAGGGAAATTTGAAAGCGTAAAGAATGAATGATAGAAGGTCGGGTATTTATAGACTCGTGGAATGGAAGACCAAACGGGGAGAGTGATCGGGAAGATTGCTAATAATGATGGAGTGATGGAGAATATTAACAGACTCAGGAGAAAAAACCAAAAAACTCGTAGATTAAGGGGTTATGATGATTTCGTGACGGTGTCTTTTATGAAGAAATGACATTTTGGTGTTCGCACGATCTCGAGGGTACCGAAAGATTCGTAAATCAAGATTGCATGATGGCATGCGGTGCAATATATATTGATTTGAAGACGTTTGGACATCCGCACGTCTTGAGGAATTTAAAAATCTCGCGAATCAATGAGGTAATGATGAAAGGACACTCCAAGTCATGCTAAGAAGAGGACACTTGGCGAGATATCTGACGAGAACAAGATCGTGCAATCGTGCTTCATAAATGCTCATCGGGAGACGGAGCATAGTGTCGCTTCTTCAAGGTCAGGCCTTGGCCAGAAACTTCAGGCCGAAAAAGTCCTCAGAAGCGAGGGGGCAATGTTTGGGCCCAAAATATTGGTTTGGGCCGAGATGTATTCTTGGCCCGGAAGGCCTTACGGAAAGATTACCGTGGATCGTTTTGTTCATGGGCTTCCTAACCTAGGTTGGTCAAGTCATGCTGCGAGATGGGTAATTGAATCCTAGCACAATAAGGAGTCTCGGCAAGATATGGATAGAAGTGAATCCAGTTTGATAAAGGATTGGGTTCAAAGTCATAGTGAAAATAGGACTGGTCGAGATGGTGTTTGATGAGAAGAAGAAATCCTAATCCGAGTAGGGTTTTAACTCAGTCTAGAAAGTGCCTAGTGCTATAAATAGAAGAGTTTGTGCATCGTTCAAATCTCTCCAATTCAACACACAACTGCCCTGTGCAAATTCTCTCTACAACCTTGAGATTTTTTCCTTTTCCTTTTTTCGCCAATACACATTCAGTTCGGATAAACAGCACTGTGAAGGCAACCGGTGATATCTTCAGTCGGCATAGATAGCACTGTCACCGTAGGACCATCCAGTCTCACAGCATCTTCAGTCGGCATAGATAGCACTGCGTCGAGGGTGACTGGTTATCTATCCAAGTCTCGGTTGAGAAGAATTTCCGAATCCTTATTGGTCGAGGTCATTTCATTAGCCTTCTCGGTGAAGTGAGGTGTTACAGTTTATTAGGCTCGACACATTGCACGCCGAGTTGGTTTATGATTGGATACTCTCAAGTGGGATTTAGAGTTCGGCATTCCGGCGGCCGAACCACGTTTATTGTAAGACATATATCCGCTTTGAGTATTTGTGCCCTTACACCTTGGTGTCTATTCGGTGTGAGTTTACTCTGACGAATACTATCATTGTGACTGAATCCAACGACGACGACGATTCGTGAACTTCGTAAGAATAGTAGCCTTATCTTCAGGTTCGAGAACCCAAGAGATCGAGACGTATTCCTTCCTCGGTCGCAATCGCAAGACGAAGAAGTCGGACACGCACCCAACGTAACATTAACATATTTTACTCCTCGGCTGAGCTCGGCCGACGAGTTGGCACACCCCGCATTCAACTGAATGAGGTAGTTAGCTCATAGATTACTCGGTCTGCGCGCCACGTAGGCTTGGTAGTTTTTAAGGTCAACACATCCCCATCAACATCAAAGAGCTCATCTTTCTTGAGAATGTTTTGAAACCAATCACAACAATCTTTCAATTTATCATTGTCTATCAAATTCAACTGTTCTAAAGTGAACAAAAATCCAAATATATCATCATACACTTGATATTCTTCAAACTTTCTCTTTAGTGAACCAATAGCTTGATCTATTATATACAAGAAGTAATGAACCCTAAAAGATTTCTCCGCTGATTGTCCAGTTGGTTGGGATGATTCACCTTCATTCTCATCAAAATGTCTTTTTCTACGAACTTGACGTTTTTTTGGAAACACGGGATCAATTTCCATTTCAATAGCAAGTTTTTTAGCATTAATTATAGCCTTCGCACACCCAGTTTCTCTTTACTTTTCAAAATAAGTGATCAATCCTTGTACTTTTTCTATAGCAACATCAATAAGCATGTCTTTAGATTGCAAATTTTCACTAACCTCATTAACTGCAGCCAATATTTCATACCAAATAGTCATGCCCAATAAAAACTCAAAATTTGTCGTATGTTGCTAAAGATTTAGCTGCATTTCTTGTTACTAAGTCATTGTCACTTTATGCTAATTGGAGTAAAGTTTTTTTATTTGTAGAGGTTGGGATTGAATTGCTTTAACATTCGCAACACGGCTTTCCCATCGTGTGACCAACAATGATTTGAGAGTCAGTCCTTTTATATTTTCTTTCAAAATTAGCCATCGTTTTGTACAATTTGCGAACAAGCTGTAAATACGTTGTACTGTTCCAAAGAAGTATTTCGCTTTGCCACAATAGTTTGCCATATCACAAAGTGTTAAGTTAAGATTATGGCAACCACATGGAGTGTACATTTCCCTAGGATTTATATCCAAAAGCCTCTTTTGTACACCTTGGTGTCTCCCTCTCATATTTGATCTATTATCATAAACCTTACCCTCTCACATCATGAATATCAAGATCAAGAACTTTTAATACATTCTGCAACTTTTCAAACAGTCATTCTGCTAATGTGTTATTTACAATCAGATATTGCAAAAAATATTCTTCTACTTTTACTAGAGTACTGTTCATATCCACGCATCTTATAATCAAGGTCATTTGTTCTTGGTGGCTAAAATCAGGAGTACAATCAAGTATCATGGTAAAATATTTAGCTTCTTTGACTTTTTGAATGATTGCAGCTTTGATTTCACAAGATACCAACAATATCAACTCATTCTTAATGGTATGACTAAGATAATGATAACGAATCTCATTATTTTGGAAGCATTGAAGGTGATTTTTTATCAATGGATCAGATTCAACCATCATTTGAACTAGGCCCATAAAATTTCCATTACTTTCTTGATAAAGCACATCATTATTTCCACAAAAAGCAGTGTGTGTTTAACTAAATATTTCACAATGGAAATCAACATTCGTAGTAACTCCATCCGATGCTTTTTTTCTTTCTTGATCTAGTCTTGCACAACTTGGTTAATTATTTCGTTTTTTTTTTTTTTTTTT
>VIEB01001678.1:57859-67965 GCA_006547085.1 Malus baccata
TTTTCCTCCAACGGAGAGGGACCTATTTCACTCCCAACTTTATAATTTGTTAAACTTTTGTATTTCGTTAAATTCACTCATCTGATGAAGAGATTGTCTTTATGCATTTAAATTCACAATTGATCCTAAGTTTGAAACTATTGGGTGTTAAAACTACATATTTTGACAAGAGATTGTCTTTATGCATTTCCTTGCAGGCATCTAATGAAGAGGGAGATGAGTAGTTGAATAAATGGTAGTTGATTGAAGGAATTGCGTTAAATTGAATGGGGGATATGAAATGCATAAAGAAAAAGCTTCTCCTCCTCCTTTACTCTTTCTTTAGTCTAATCACTCATTTGGCTTTATATATGCATTTTTGCCAATTTTCAATGCCAGTCATTTTCTTATGCTTTATTAGGTGGACTCTACACATTTTTCTGCTTCCTAACCTAACGCAAACCTTGGATCATATGAAACATATTTCATACTTTGACAAAAACATTTCCTTTTTCACAATTGAGATCGAGGAAAAGACGACTGTGATGAACTTTAGATGGTCCTTTCCCTTCGTGACTTCATATTTTTCCATTGTTTGTTCAAATACCATCACCAAAATGCCTTCGTTTACTTGACTTTTATTTATGACTTTCAAATGTTTCTCGAATCACATCTCAAGAGCTCGCAAATGTCCTTTCAAAGACTCTTCGGATGTCTGACATGGGACCTTTTTGTGCCCACTAAATTTTGATATATTTGTTCTGCATATTTGGATAGCACTCGGTAGGAAGCAACATCAATCAACATGGGTCTCGAGAGGACTTAGTAGGGTTACTCTCATTACTCAATAAATGTCGACATGGGCACTACATTCACACTACTAAAACAAAAGAAAACAAAAAATGCTAAACTTCAATAAAACCAAAAACAAATGCGCACTATTTCTATTACAATAGCCCCCTATCATTCGATACCTTGATCCCCATTGTTTTGGAGCTTGGAAGGTCGATGACATCCTTATCAGTAAAAAAGAAATCATTTAATTTAATCATAAATGATGCTAATTAAGTTGGATCATTATCAAGTTTAATTTTTTTTTTACAAGAAATAACAGTGGTGTTTCATCAATCATCACAACTAAATACAATGGGTACATTACTTTAGTGACCAATAAATTAATCTGGAGTGACTTCGCACAATTAAACAAATAAGAATAAACACCTAAATAATTACCACAAGCTCAAGCACACAATCACCACTAGTAATGATATGTCACAATAAACAATAGACGCAAAATAATTATACTGGTAGCCACATGAGTCCAAATGAAATTGTAGTTGAATAGGTAACTGAAAAGGCTACCAGATACGAGTGGTGTGATCTCCCACTCCCACCAATGAGAAAAATAATTCAACAACTTAGTTGAGAGCTTTAGAAAAGAGGCTAAAAGCAAGGGCCATCCACAATGTCAATAAAAAGGTGAAAATTATTTGCAAGTGTAGAATCCAATGACGACCAAATGGATCTGCTCAAGAACCTTCTGAAGTGTTGGAAAATAGCAGCAGCAGCAGCAGCTGAAGGTCAAAAGAAATGATCATCCGTGTAATGATGAAGGGAGGGAAGCAAAGAACATTTGACACTTTTATGAGTGGTCTGCTCTGAAACTTCATCACCTCTCGACCAATGGCCGGCCATAGTATTCTTATTATGTTTCAAAAAGACTACCTACATTGACTCCAGTTCGTTGGCTGCCAGTAAAACTGTGTCCTTAACCAGAAAATGTTTTCAGACGTGTCCGAGGTAGAGAGTGCTACTACGTCCGCTCACTAGTTTTTTTTCACTCACATTATATTGTTTCGTAATTCATATTTTTGTTATAAAGTGAGTGAAAAAGATGACATTTGATGGACCATAATACTCGTTTTTTTCATCAAAAAGCTAGTAGAAGACAAAGGAAAAATGGGCTACGTGGTTTATTTGATGATGAAGGCGTTTGGCATGAGGACTAGAGAGGCAGGAATCCATTATTGTCTCTTATTTTCACCAAACTTTTTCACTCCCAGGGGCATGAGGGGGCATCTGTGGTACTTGACTTGGTGGAACCTAAAGTAACGCCAAATACGAACAGGGAACTCCTTGCACCATTTTTGAATGAGGAGATTTAATCGGCCCTGTTTCAAATGCATCCTACCAAGGCTCCTGGTCTCGATGGTATGTCTTCCGGATCTTACCAAAAGCATTGGATGATTGTTGGGTGAGGATGTATGTGATGGGGTCCGGTCTCTTCTAACTTCAAGAAACATGTCACGGAAGATTTGTTGGACTTTTTAAGGTATTTCAAAATACAAATCATTTTACTTATCCATCACTACTAATGTGCGTTACTTTCAACAACCATATTAATAGTAGATAGCCGTTTCTTGTATTTGTCTATCTTTGGTTTGCTTTTAATTTGCAATACATGTGGGGGATTGTAGGAAATATGTTTTGCAAATTAAAATATTTTTATTCCACAATAATTACAACTATTGGATTGGTTATTTGCAAACCACTAAATGGGTTTTAATTTACTTTAATTTCAGTTTTGGTTTGTTACTATATCAATCTTATTGTTGCTGCCTTTATGTGCTTTAATTTTTTATTTATGATAAGCAATTTATCCTTCCGTTTTGCTTTGAACAATTAAGTTACTTAATTTCTAATATATATTAATAGCTATATAATTATAATATTTATTATTATGAAAACATGTTATAAAGGAAAGATATATATAGTGCGGCCATTTCCTTATTCCTCGATTTTTCGGTTCGGTTTCGTTTTGTTTTCTTTTTATTTTATAAAACTTGATTATTTATTTATTTATTTGGAATTCAGAAAAGAGGCTTGCATTGGAGACTAATAATAAGATAATGAGGAAAGTAGGAAGGTAGTTGTACATATACAAGATCATATACACCAAACATATTCTATCAACAACCTCAATTACAAAGAAAAATGATTACTGTATCCATTCCAAAAGCGCACAAATAGAGAAGCTCTTTCAATTTCCAAAGTCTTCCAAAACTTTCTTCTATAACCAATGGAATATCTTCCCTAATAACTTTCTTCTATAACCAATGGAATATCTTCCCTAATTGAACCAAGTATGCTCCTTGAAAAAGCCCTAGGCTTAGTTTCAAACTAACAAAGTTTCACAAAAGAAAAATCACATACATTCATAAAGTGTAAAGGGATCCGGTTTGGTTTTGTTCGATTTTGTTTTCAAATCTCCAAAACCCAAACTGAACCAATAAAGTTCGGTTCAATTTGGTTTTGCCTTTTTTGGTTCGGCTTTTTTTTCGACTTTCAGTTTTTCGGTTCAGCCTTCGGTCCTTTTTTTTTCGGTTTTCGATTTTTTGAACTCACCCCTAGTAGCTTACTAATAAATGGAGCTCTTGTCTTTCTGGAGTTCCAACAAACAATGTTTAATGTTTGTATTTAAAATTGGACTTTTGGTTTTTGGTCCGAATAATGTCATTTAATTTTGTTTTAATTTTCCTAAGCATTTGAGTTGTCTAAAGGGGTTGTAAGCCATGGTTGTCATCCATTGTAATTTTTTTTTTTCATCTTTCAATCAATTATCAAGTTATCCTTTGGGATTCTCTTAACTTTCTGAAGGACTCCAAACTTTGTTCTATAAGGGATTCGCTGGTAACCCTTTCATCGTTTTGTGATGTGTCAATTGGTATCAGAGCAGGGATTTGCCCTATTCTAATGGCAAGCAATCGTGGGAGAAGCAAACTTCTCTTCAACGTTGATTGTGAGAGGAGGCTATTTGTGGCATACCAAAGATCTTCTATGGTGGTTGCAAAAAGTTTTTTGTTGATGGGGAATGCGCTAGAGGATTTGCCTCAAGCTAGACTCGTTTTGAGGTTGCAAATGCATTGAAGATTTTTTTTATTGGGTTGCAATTGTAGAGAAATTTTTCGAAGAAATTACTATTCCAGAAGAGAAGATAGTCAAGATAGCTGCTCTTCATTTAAAGGGAAATATTGCTTTTTTGTGGGATAGTTTGCAAAAGGCACGAAAGAAAGAAGGGAAGAATCATATATGATCTTTGCGTAGGATGAAGATAGTTATTGTTAAGGTATGGTTCTTGTTTGAATATGATTTATATCTTTTAAGAATGGAAAACATTATTTTCAAAGAAGTAGTGGAGGAAAATTTATTTGATTATCCCACTTGCCAAGAAAAGATGGAAGAAGAAATTGAAGAAAAATAAGTTATTGATCCTATCAAGATTGATTACGACAAGATCATGCAATTGAAATCCCCCAAGTACGCATCTATGAAAATCAAGGTATTGTTTAATCTGAAAATATTATGATTGACATGGTTGTAGGAGACAAAGTTGATGTGGAATTAAATTGCAAGATTGGGGAAAGAAGTATATTTGGAGTGCAAGAAGATTCAACCAAGAAGGGGTTAGATTATGAAATTGCATATTTGAATCTTGTGTATGATATTAGTACATTTGTGATTCCAACTAAATACCAAGAATATTCGGTTCCTCGAATTGAAGAATGTATTTACTCATCAAGATTTATATCAACCCTAGTTCTTTTTAAGTGGAGGAGTCTGATGTATGACAAGATACAAGTCACTTCCAACAAAGAAAGAAAAAGAAAGTAAAATGTTTCAAATTCTGAAAAAGAAGAACTAAAGTTGGAAAATGTTGGATTCATTCGATATGGCAACGTAAAAGGGCAACAAAATTTCTGTTCCTCAACCATGGAAAAAACCTGAGGTAGGTTGGCTTAGATGTAACTTTGATGGTGCGTGGAATGAGCGGGATGTAATATGAGGGCTTGGTGTTATAATTGACTAGGGGAATTTTTGGCAACCATGGCTTCGAATTTGCAGGGGGTTCTTTCTGCACAAATGTCAGAGATTATTGAAATGAGAGCTGCTTTTTATTCTTATTTTTTTGTTTTTTTTTATGCATAGATGGTGACATCTCATGCTGTTGAGATAAAGGTTATGCAGCAGTAATGATTAATGCATTACAAGCCGAGACAACAAGTTTGAATGGTGAGTTTGGGCATGTTATTCAAGATGCTAAACATATGTTGGCTTCATTTCACAATGGAAAGTTATGTTTAGTCAACAAGTGACGAACAAGGCAGCACACAGATTGGCACGTTTGGGCTTAACATTAAGTAGTCAAATTTCTTAATTTGAAGAACCACCTGATGTAATTTCTGGTATTCTTCTTGAGGATAGTATTAATACTTAATATGGTGTGGGATACCTTTTTTTCCTTCGACCAGGTTGAAATCCTCGACAAAGTTCTTATTGAGGCCCGTTGTTAGCTCCCTATCCTTTGTTTTATACAATTTCTTTCAAATAAATGAATATTTTACTTCTCAAAAAACAA
Organism: Malus baccata; assembly: GCA_006547085.1. Lineage (NCBI taxonomy): Eukaryota > Viridiplantae > Streptophyta > Magnoliopsida > Rosales > Rosaceae > Malus > Malus baccata. The sequence goes on from VIEB01001678.1 coordinate 63,255, forward strand.
CCCAATTTTTTTTCAGTGCAATCGAGTATCGGTACATGCTCTTTAACGACCGTATATTCGATTATGCTGTTGAGAAAGAATGACCGAAACTAAAAAGTTGCTTTGACGACTGATGACTTAAGGACTATTATATTGCAAAATAATCCAAGTTGAGAAGTTGTTTGTTTTGTATACAAAAATGGTGGCCAATAGGGTATTTTCTAAATAAGATGAAGCAAAAAAAAAAAAAAAAATTGAACAGTAAAACCCAACCTTGTTGGAACAAAACAAAAATATATGATTTTAGTGGTGATTGTACTAAATATGCATAAATATTGTAGCCAAATCCAAAATTAAAATTCAATATAATATTTATAAGGTCAAGACAATGAAAGAAACCAAAGTAAAAAGATGAAATAACAATTTAGGTAAATTACATTTTACTATCTTAATTTTGGGTCGTATAACAATCTCATACCTCGTGTCTTAAACATTTTAATGCCATACCTCAACTTACGGATTTGTAGCAATGTCAAAACCTCTGTCAACCTATTCCTAGAATCCCAATTCCCTTCTCCCACCACCACCATTTCATCGTCTTCTCCTTCCTCCAAATCATTTTCACTATGTTCCTTGCTATTTTTCTTATTGTTTTACACATACCCAATACACAATGAAGCTAAAACCACAGTGGCAGTCATCAAGCATATAATAATGCCAGCAATTGCCCCGAGACTCTACGCAGAGCTTCCACTGCAACTTTTCAAAAGTGCCCTACGAAATCCAAGGCTGTTGTGGAGCCTAAAATAATTCCAAAAATTATAGAGGCGACACGTGGACTTTTACTCAAGAAAAACAAGATTGCCCTTATTAAATGGGCAGACTCCTCAGATACTCCCACGAGCAGCTTAGCATCCTTGAAGGTCCATGCAGTTGAATACAACAGCCCACAACTCACCTGCCCTTAGCAAGGAAAAGTGAAAACATTAAAGATAATGATTAATTATCTAAATCCTATCTTTAATACATTCCCAATTGAAGATTAACTTCCTATTTAAATCAATTAAGGATATTTACTCCATTATCTCAAGATATTATTTCCTATTTAATATATTGAGAATATTTCTCCATAAAACCTTGGCCAATAGGATGTCGCCATGTGTAGGGTAAAACCTTAACACCATGGCCAGCGAAAATCAAGGTATTGTTTAATCTGAAAATATTATGATTGACATGGTTGTAGGAGACAAAGTTGATGTGGAATTAAATTGCAAGATTGGGGAAAGAAGTATATTTGGAGTGCAAGAAGATTCAACCAAGAAGGGGTTAGATTATGAAATTGCATATTTGAATCTTGTGTATGATATTAGTACATTTGTGATTCCAACTAAATACCAAGAATATTCGGTTCCTCGAATTGAAGAATGTATTTACTCATCAAGATTTATATCAACCCTAGTTCTTTTTAAGTGGAGGAGTCTGATGTATGACAAGATACAAGTCACTTCCAACAAAGAAAGAAAAAGAAAGTAAAATGTTTCAAATTCTGAAAAAGAAGAACTAAAGTTGGAAAATGTTGGATTCACAAATTATGGCAACGTAAAAGGGCAACAAAATTTCTGTTCCTCAACCATGGAAAAAACCTGAGGTAGGTTGGCTTAGATGTAACTTTGATGGTGCGTGGAATGAGCGGGATGTAATATGAGGGCTTGGTGTTATAATTGACTAGGGGAATTTTTGGCAACCATGGCTTCGAATTTGCAGGGGGTTCTTTCTGCACAAATGTCAGAGATTATTGAAATGAGAGCTGCTTTTTATTCTTATTTTTTTGTTTTTTTTTATGCATAGATGGTGACATCTCATGCTGTTGAGATAAAGGTTATGCAGCAGTAATGATTAATGCATTACAAGCCGAGACAACAAGTTTGAATGGTGAGTTTGGGCATGTTATTCAAGATGCTAAACATATGTTGGCTTCATTTCACAATGGAAAGTTATGTTTAGTCAACAAGTGACGAACAAGGCAGCACACAGATTGGCACGTTTGGGCTTAACATTAAGTAGTCAAATTTCTTAATTTGAAGAACCACCTGATGTAATTTCTGGTATTCTTCTTGAGGATAGTATTAATACTTAATATGGTGTGGGATACCTTTTTTTCCTTCGACCAGGTTGAAATCCTCGACAAAGTTCTTATTGAGGCCCGTTGTTAGCTCCCTATCCTTTGTTTTATACAATTTCTTTCAAATAAATGAATATTTTACTTCTCAAAAAACAACCCAATTTTTTTTCAGTGCAATCGAGTATCGGTACATGCTCTTTAACGACCGTATATTCGATTATGCTGTTGAGAAAGAATGACCGAAACTAAAAAGTTGCTTTGACGACTGATGACTTAAGGACTATTATATTGCAAAATAATCCAAGTTGAGAAGTTGTTTGTTTTGTATACAAAAATGGTGGCCAATAGGGTATTTTCTAAATAAGATGAAGCAAAAAAAAAAAAAAAAAAATTGAACAGTAAAACCCAACCTTGTTGGAACAAAACAAAAATATATGATTTTAGTGGTGATTGTACTAAATATGCATAAATATTGTAGCCAAATCCAAAATTAAAATTCAATATAATATTTATAAGGTCAAGACAATGAAAGAAACCAAAGTAAAAAGATGAAATAACAATTTAGGTAAATTACATTTTACTATCTTAATTTTGGGTCGTATAACAATCTCATACCTCGTGTCTTAAACATTTTAATGCCATACCTCAACTTACGGATTTGTAGCAATGTCAAAACCTCTGTCAACCTATTCCTAGAATCCCAATTCCCTTATCCCACCACCACCATTTCATCGTCTTCTCCTTCCTCCAAATCATTTTCACTCTGTTCCTTGCTATTTTTCTTATTGTTTTACACATACCCAATACACAATGAAGCTAAAACCACAGTGGCAGTCATCAAGCATATAATAATGCCAGCAATTGCCCCGAGACTCTACGCAGAGCTTCCACTGCAACTTTTCAAAAGTGCCCTACGAAATCCAAGGCTGTTGTGGAGCCTAAAATAATTCCAAAAATTATAGAGGCGACACGTGGACTTTTACTCAAGAAAAACAAGATTGCCCTTATTAAATGGGCAGACTCCTCAGATACTCCCACGAGCAGCTTAGCATCCTTGAAGGTCCATGCAGTTGAATACAACAGCCCACAACTCACCTGCCCTTAGCAAGGAAAAGTGAAAACATTAAAGATAATGATTAATTATCTAAATCCTATCTTTAATACATTCCCAATTGAAGATTAACTTCCTATTTAAATCAATTAAGAATATTTACTCCATTATCTCAAGATATTATTTCCTATTTAATATATTGAGAATATTTCTCCATAAAACCTTGGCCAATAGGATGTCGCCATGTGTAGGGTAAAACCTTAACACCATGGCCAGCCATTCCCTTATATATACCCCCAATTCTACCAAATTTCAGTAATCTTTTACAACCCTAAAAAGCCCTAAACACTTACTTTTTTTTTTCTTCAGAGAAACTAACTTAGGCATCGGAGATCCAATAGCCTAACCCCACCCCCACCTCATGGGCGCATAAGGCTTAGGTCATTGATCAAAGGTGTTGATTGTTTTGCAAGTGCATTTTTCGTTAAAGCTAGAGGCGACGAAAATTTGCATCGACAAATTGGTGCTTTCATTGATAGCTAATTCAAATACTCGAAGAAGCCACTTGCATTTGGTTTCTTGAATTTTTTGTTATGTTAAATTTCTTACACAGAGAAGCGTTCATTCTTGACTCAACCCGACGCAGCCCACGAGTCAATGTGCACATAGAGAAGCGTTCATTCATGACTTAGCCCATGAGTCAATGTGTATTCGATGTTTGGTCAACATTCCGACGAGCACTCCGGATATTCCGAGCGAAACATCCACACGGGGCTAAGCCCACAATGAGATCCTCTTGAGAGACACCTAAGTAGGCAGCCATGGACCGAAGAGTGAACGAGAGCAGTCCAGCTTAAGTTTTACTAGCAGCCCCAGCCAAGCGTAACGATGAGCAGCCCAAGATAAATCACGTGCACTGCGACTGCGGTACAAACGAGTAAGACATGCAGAAGAGCAACACAGACCAGTAGGTTGCCCTAATAGAGGCAAATTTAGGTGAAAGTACAAAAGCTCGTAGCAAAGTAGCTGCACAGATTTGAGCGCATTGAAACCATCAAATTAGCCCAACCTTGTTAGGTGCACATCCAAAGAAGATTCGAGTGATTGTAGATATGAAGTCCCCGACTACTTTGAGGAAGATACAATGTTTGATCGGGCGAGCAGTAGCACTTAACCGTTTCCTCTCGCGAACTACCTACCGATGCAAACACTTTTTCTAGGCAATCAAGAAGGTGCGTCGAGATAAATGGAACGATGAAGTGCGAGGGAACATTTTAAGACTTGAAGAAGTACCTGACATGACTTCCTTTATTATCCAACCCAGAAGCAGCAGAGGACCTATATATATATATATATGATCGGGCGAGCAGTAGCACTTAACCGTTTCCTCTCGCGAACTACCTACCGATGCAAACACTTTTTCTAGGCAATCAAGAAGGTGCGTCGAGATAAATGGAACGATGAAGTGCGAGGGAACATTTTAAGACTTGAAGAAGTACCTGACATGACTTCCTTTATTATCCAACCCAGAAGCAGCAGAGGACCTATATATATATATA
>VIEB01001679.1:7329-54101 GCA_006547085.1 Malus baccata
CTTCGGGCACCATGTCTTCATCCATGTAGAACTTGGCATCTGCGAAATGTGATTTGGCTTCGGTGAATGGCTTGGTGTCGCCATAAATCACTTTCACTCATTCTCGGTAGAATTTTAAGCATTGGTGAAGGGTGGACGGTACTACTCCATTCGCATGGATCCAAGGCCTTCCTAAGAGCAAGCTATAAGAAGTTCTTGCATCAATCACATGGAATATCATGCTTGACTTGAGTTCACCAATAGTCATCTCCATTCGGATCATGCCCATCGCTCTTTGTCCTCCTTGATTAAAACCTTGGATTAGTAGATAACTTAAGGACAGTTCATCCACCTTGATGGTTGATCCACCATTTACAAGTATGCGGTTGATTTTGTGCTCCCTTACGTACCCCGAGACAAAGAGAGGATGGTTGTGAGGCTTTGATCCCAGCAGTAAATCTTCGTCAGTGAATTTGATTACATCATAGGTGGCATAACATGTGGTGCATTCATGTGGTCGAAGCTTCAAGCCTTCGTCTTTGCTTTCTTGCGCTTCGTGGTCATTGGGACTTTCCAAGACCGCTGCTAATGCTCTTCACATCTTCTTTGGCAATCGTAGCGCTTCTTCAATGCTAAAGTGTGTTGGCAGACCTTCTTCGAGCGTGAGAGTTCTTTCTCCCTCAGTGGTGATATCTTTTCCTTTTGAAAGTTCTTCCATTTCTACTTCTACCATATGGCATGCAACAATAGTGCATTGTTGGAAGAAGTCATTCGGGTAGCACTCGTGCAAGGAGACAAGAATGAGTGGCTTTTACTCCATAGGTTCCCCAACATTCGTTGGCTTATCAACTTTTACGTTTCTTTTGGGCTTCCCACTGTTGCGGTGACGGTGTTTTCTCACTTGTTCCACCTTTAGTCTTGTGGATTGTGGTTTTGGTTTCCTTGTTTTTTTATAGGTCACCAATGTCCATCTTTCTTCATCATCGGTATGTGCATCCCGTTCGTTTGCCCCCGGCGATGGTTGCGCAGAAGGTATCGTGCAACTTGAGCATTAATAGGAATGGTCAGGTATTGTTTGGAGAGGCACGGGATCGAAAGATCCAAATGTAATTGTAGTAGTATGTGTTGTGGTCGTGTCTTCGAGGTCGAGCTCGATTCGCCCTTGTTATGCTAGCTTCATGATGAGCTCTTTGAGGACGAAACACTTACCCACAAGATGGCTCACGATTCGATGGTACTTGTAGTATTTAGGATCGTTTATGCGATTCATTTCTTCAGGCCGCTTGCATTCGGGTAGCCCGATTACCTTTTTTTCCAGCAAGTCGTCTAACATTGCATCCATGTCTGAGTCAGGAAAAGGATACACCTTCTGCTCCAATTCCCTCAAGGTGTTTTTGTACCTTTCTTGGGTGCGAGGAGGCTCACCTTTCTTTATCTCCTTTGCTTTGGTTTTGGAGGAGATCTTGATAGGCGCGGAGGCGGTCTTGACGGGCACAGTGCTGACGGTGAACGCTTCCTTAGGGGTTTCTTTCTAGTCTTGTCTACATTTGGGGAGAACACCTTATCCTTCTTGAAATCGGTGATCGGCTCTTTCTTCCCGTGATGCGCAATACTTAGCTCCATGTCGTGGGCACGGGTGGCTAACTCTTCAAAGGTCCATGGTTTGATGCCTTGAAGGATATAGTGTAACCCCCATTGCATGCCTTGGACGCACATCTCGATTGAAGAGATCTCCGAGAGACTGTATTTACAGTCGAGGCTTAGATTGTGCCATCGATTGATGTAGACCACGACTGGCTCATCCCTCCATTGCTTCGTGTTCGTCAACTCTAGCATGCTCATAGTAAGTCGGATGTTGTAAAAGCGGTTGAGAAATTCCTTTTCCAATTACTCCCAACTGTTGATAGACTGAGGCTCTAGGTCCGTGTACCACTCAAAGGCTTTTCTTTTCAGCTAGTGTACAAACTGCTTAGCGAGGTAATCTCCTTCTGTCCCCACATTGTTGCAAGTCTCAATGAAATGGGAGACGTGTTGCTTCGGGTTTCCCTTTCTATCGAACTGCATGAACTTTGGTGGCTGATAACCTCTTGGCATCTTCAAAGCGTCAATTTTCTTGGAGTAGGGTTTTGAGTATAGTATGGAGTCATGTGAACTTCCTTTGTACTGTGCCTTGATGGTGCTGGCGATCATCTCTTGCAGCTGTTGGATAGAAAGAGATCCTATGAGTGCCGCTGCTTGGCCTGGCTCCGGCTTCACATCGATTTTCTCCATCGAAGGTTCTTCATCCTTGTCGTTTTCCTTCTTTATTGAATCATCCCCTTGCTCGATTTTCACATCGGGCTTTACGTCTAGTTGGTTGACGAGTGCAGCGATTTGTTGGTCTTTTTCTTCCACAATCCGTGTTAGCCTTACGATTGCTTCATTCATATAAGCCAGCTGCTCATCGATTGAAGTCGCTCCAGTAGTCATGACTTGCATGGTTGAGTTGCCACTTGAGTCGGCATCGGAAAACATGAAACCAAAGTACTTCCTTGGGCTTTCCTTCCTTGGCGCCTTTAGCGAGGCCAGGGTGATCACAGGTTCGTGCCTCAGGTGCTCTTGTTCGTTCGACGGAGTTGATGCAGGGGTGGAAGAGGCGGCAGAAAGAGCTCTTGCTTTGCTTCGAGTTGTGACATTCGAAGTGACACCGCCTACGGTGATGACGCTCTTGTTCCTTGCATTGGCTGCCAGAATAACTTGAGCCTTCTTTGATGCCATTTGTGCTTTTTGCAGATTCAAAGATAGAGATGAGAGGTAGAGATAGTCCCACTGGGCATGCCAAATTTGTAAACACGAAAATTCCTGCGATGAACTAGACAAGAACACGTGTACAAAATAATATTTGTATTGATGATTTAGGGGTTACAATCTCTTCTACAAATTTAGCCTCTGATTCTATCTTTGTAATGGGTGGATTTGATGTTGTTGATCCAAAGGGTCGTTAGGGCTTGATCTTGGGATAAACAGTTGTGCGCATTTGTTGACGTCGTTGATCCAAAAGGTCGTCGGGGCTTGATCTAGGGATGAACGAATGATGAATGATGAACACTTTCTTCAAGGGCCGTGTGGGGCTTGATCTTGAATTAATGGAAGTTCTTCAAGGGCCGTTGGGGCTTGATTTTGAACGAGGATTTGATGAAGAACGAAGAGAGCTTTCTTGAGCCTTCGGGATTTGCTTGGGAGCTTTGGAGTTTCAAAGCTTCAATGTTGTGGTGTGAGGTGAATTGGTTATGAATTGGTGTCCCAAAAATGAATGCCTTGGCCTCCTATTTATAGAATTCCAAAACCTGATTTTTTGGATTTAAATAATCAGATGAAATAAATCACTTCTGCCAGGTGTTGACATGTGTCCTGTTTGATGACTTTTCCGATTTATTTTGATTTTTTCGTTTAGTCACATGCTATGTGTAAAATTTATATGACACGTGAACGTTGAAATTTTAATTATTGATCAACATTTATTTCATTGAAATTTCGATGTCTACCATTTCACCCTCACATATTTTATTGTATTTCTTGCCGTATTTGGATAGAGCTCGATCTCACGAGCGCATAGGCGAAAACTGTTCGTCAAATGGAATTATAACGAATAAAATAGAATCGAATGAAAGTAGGGACAAAATAGTCATTTTTCCATGGTGTCGGAAAGGTTCTAGATTTTGTTTTTTTGATGGAAATATGCTGAAAAAAAAATTAAATAAAAGAACAAGGAGAAAGATAGGTGAGGAAAAAAGGTTGCCAATTGGGGAGAAGGAGGAGGTAGGGAGACCATTGAGATGAGGGAAAATGAGAGGAAAGGAGGGAGGTGCAAAGCACCCAAATCAAGCCCCTGCAACCCACACCCAACCCGTGTAGACCTCAGACTCGACCCGTATTACCCATTTTTGGTGTATTTCCGTTAGTTTTCCGGCGATCCAAAGCACCCAAACACTTGGAAAACACTCTAAGACCTTCATTTTCTCCATTACACCCCAAGTTTGATGGACTTTAGCCTTAAAAATAGGGAAACCTGCACGATGGGTGCCGCAGGTTCGTGTGTAAATTCCTCAAATTCTTAATTGTTTTCCTCTAATTACCACCACCATTAGACTTCCATTGATGCCTCGAAAATAAATATTTCGGGGCTGGGGTGTTACAGTATTTGTTGAGTGATTGAGAATTTAATGTTCACAACTAACTATCAATGCCCTAGCAACTCCTCTAGACGATTTGTTTGTTTCAAAAATAATACATAGTATAGTAGGGTAGACATGGACCCAAAATTGACTAGAATACCTTTCACCACAAAGAGATGAATATGAAATCCCCATTAGGATAGACGCTAGTCTAAACACCTGAGAAATCTAATAATCTCATGAATGAGGAATTTTATGAAGTGGTAAAAAATGTAGTCCCTCTGGACCAGTGAAAAGAAAATGGGTTATCTTTTCAAGTTGATTTATAGGCATCGAAACATCATCATCATCTCCACATGTACAAGATACCTCGTATCGAAAAAGTATGATGATATTTCCCAACTCCCTTCATATATAAGAAGTGATTATGACTATTCAAACCATTTCTTGATATCTCGCAAGTAACATCAAAATAATACCTGTGAACTCAACTAAGGCGGGATAGGACAGGCAGAAAGTGTTCAAATATACACATGTCTTTTGCTGCATTAAATAGTAATTACATTTTGCACCATTGGGATAGTACACGATAGTGCAATCGTAGAAGTTGATTTAGTTCTTCCATCATCACTATCAGAAATTTTGGCTTAACTCAAATGAAGATGTGTTTGAGAAATCTAAGGTTGGTAAATGTTCTAGACACGTTCTCACTGAGAAGTGTCATCTGATATTTTAAATGAATATAATAACACTTGACTCCAATCATGAATAGGATGGTTCATTTCGAATGGTTTTAACCGTTGGAAAGTATAAGCGATTCTCCATCATGCTGAATCAACATAGTCGAAACATCCAGAGAATACGTCATCATGGGTTTCCAAATGATCAATGTCATCGAAAGGTGTAAAGAAAAGGTAAGGTAAGACAACATTTCATTTGTCTAAAACTTTATTCATAATTAACATCCCAAACCAAACTAATTTTCCTTGGTCGACAAGACCAAAGTTTGTCTCAAAATCATTTACGAAAGAAAAGAAAGAAAAGAAAAGAAAAGAAAAGAAAATCATTTACGAAATCACATCTCCCAAGAGAAGTACCAATTAACACAAAGGTAATATTTGAGAAATTTGATGTGAAGCCGACTGTTGATAATTGGAGAATTTAATCTTGTTACTAGAATATGTGAGATAGTCATCTACAAGACTATTACGAATTCGTCAAACTACACAAGGAACTCAATTTACGAAGGTTGGTCGATTAGACCATCAACTCAAAGTAGAGCATAGCGGTTTTTAATCGTCAGTTGAAGAAGTTGCTAAAATCTAGGTACAATCCTTAAGCTCAGTCTTCCACCTTCGCAGATAGGTTTGAGATTTCCAAGATAAAGTGTTTAATAACTATGTTCTTTCAATAAAGTAGGACTTGTTTGAAAAGTCATAAGGAAAGCTGATATAGGAGTTGTTCAATAAGAAATAGGGAGAATAAATGTGGTGTTAACGAGGTGGTTCTACTTCTCACATTCAGTAGCATCCCAAGCAAAATTTTGAAAAATGACAGCAAAGGTATACATCCTCAAAACATACTATACAACTAACCAACTTTACGACACGAAGTAAAAAGGTCTTCGCAGCTTTCTCAACACTCAAATCACCCTAACAGTGAGACATCATCTCATATTTCGATTCTACTATCTACCTGTGGAAGTGATCAAAAGGTGGCTAGTTGAAGAAGGTTTGATTACCCAAATAGGTAATATGGTTAACATAACCTTAAGTTTACTGTCTTAAAACAGAGTTTGCCCCTAACTTTCCGAGATTTAGTTTCTTAGGCTTCAGCAGTAACTGTTAGTCAGTCTTTTGGTAAAGAACTGGTACTGGGAACTGGTGCCATAATTCTAGGGAATATACTTAATACTTCGGGGATTTCTACTGACCGTAGATATAACAATTCTTACTCCCATGCCAATGCTCATCAACATGACGAGTATAGCACCAAAAGTAATGTGGGAAATTAGTATTGGTTGGAGTGTTCTAAAGTAGGAAAAATAAAATTTTCTAGTAATCTACTTTAGAACAGACTTAAATGGAAGTCGATCTTCCTCTTGAAGATCCGGAATGATCACCAACATGTTTGAAAAAATTTGTGCTATCGGGGACCAAAAGTGATTATCCCAAGATGTTCTTTCGTCGAGTGTTACCCCTGTAGCACCACATTGTCACTCGAGACATTTCTGGAAATTTTGACGAAAATTAAAACTTCATAAGGATTCTAATAAGTGGAACATTAATGAGTACTGCCAAGGAATCAAGACTATCAACGGCTTCCTAACTCAAAAAGTTTGGAAGAAATGACGAGATAGTAGTGGAATTGGTAGGACATTCTCCCTCCGGGATACACAACTATCAAAATAGTAGCCCTACTTTAGGGCTATCAACTTATATCAAGTCTACATCCTTCCTTGGTAGGAAAATTCTTCCCTTATAATTTAAAGGCATTCGCTAAAATGATCTTCTAAAATGTCGACAAGTCGACAAAATTGCCCAAAACTTAGGAAAAACTAACACATTTTTCGTATTCGACGAGGTGGCAAGATTCAGAAATTAGGTTCAATAATCAAGAATGCTTACATCATGCATGTGAACGCAATACTGCCCAACTTATGCTCTGATACCAAATTGACACATCCCGACCCGGAATGTCCACTAGGACTTCGAATCGAGTTGTGCTGGCCACACTTAGAATGTGACGAAGCCATAAAGTATAGTGATGTGGAATATGTGTATAAATTTAAACCTAAAAGTACCTAAATACGAGAGTGCACTGTGAGCGGAAATGAACTCATTCCACACGTGACGTCAGAGCATAAGTAAAGTACAATATAGTGGATTGAAAATCATACCATCGAAGGAAATCTCCAATACCAAGATTTTCCACGAATCCTCGTCGATACGAAAACTCTGCTACTAGAACCTGGAGGGATAAAAAAAACAAGAGTGAGTGGGCCTGAACATAACACTTTAATAAAGACGTTCTAAACGTTATAATCCATCGCTGTAATACCTGTATAGTTTCGAGGAAATCATACTACATATAAGTATGAAATCAAATGTAAATCAACAGTAAATCCAGGAATATTCCAAATCACTACATATAGGTAGCAGCATAAAAAAATTTGGTGCTCATCAATCTATGATAACACACGAGTCAGAGTTGCCTAATGTAACCTGTACGGCTCATAAATCAATCTATGATAACACATGAGTCGAAGTTGTCTAATGCAACCTGTACGACTCATAGGTAACATGTACGACAGTGTCAGAGTTGCCTATTGCAACTTGTACAACAATGTCAGAGTTGCCTAGTATTGCAACCTATACGACAATGTTGGAGTTGCATAAAACACAAATATAGTCATGCCATAACTCGATAATTTCAGATAACACCATAAACTCACCTAAACTTACCTGCACGTCCCGCGTTCACCTTAGCACTTCAAAGCATTCACAACAATTATATATAGGTAATATGCATATGGATATGCCATAATGCAATCTAAAACTCAACCATATCATAGTATTTTAGAATATATATATATATATATATATATAACATGGCATAAAATGCATAAATCAATTTAAAAGTATTTGTGGAACTATCAGTTATCTATATATATATATATATATATATATACGATAAAAAGGAAGAAACCCACTCACCTGAGATCTGCGCTAAGACTCCCTAGGACGAATATCAAGACGTCACGAACGATTATCACCTAGAACATATATTCCATCACGTCTCAGAACTCTTATCAATAAAACACGTAACTTACATAAAACACATGCCAAGGGCATTCTAGAATGATTTGAGACCCATTGACCAAAAGTCAACCATCTATCAAAGATCAACGATAAGGTCCACAACCCTACATAACTCAATCTGGAAGATCCGCATCTCGAATTTGTGATCCATAACTTTAAAAGATCAACATTATAATTCTAGAACATCATACTAAAGTTTCATTACGTTCCAACGGTTGGATCTCCACCAATTGCTTATTTAAGTGACAGTCAACGTTTTATTTTACAAGCTTACAAATCCAATTTGGGAAGATCTGTGCGTCAGATTATCAATCTGTAAGTTTCTAATATCCTCAAATATTATATACTATAATGTATTAAAGTTTGGTAATGATCCAACGGTCAGATCGTCAATTCACATAATGTTTAAGTAGCAGTCCTTAACAAAACTATGTCCAAATGATGAGATTTCATCAATCGGACTTCACCTATGGAATTGGAGTGTCAAACTTAGCTTAGGAAGGTCAGGGGGTGACTTAGCTCACGCGCCACCGCACACAGCGATTGACAACCCCAATTCTCCGAAAAATTCAACTATCTCCAAAAACTCTCAAATTCTATAGAAATGAAGATCTCCAATAGTAGAGCATGTTTTATCCCTATGGCCAAGTCCAATTTGGCCGAGAAAGGCTTCAATTTCACTCAAACCTGCCGGAACCCTAAAATGGGTGAACTTTGATTCTCCTTCCTCGTTGTTCCAACATCTGTACCACTGGTTGGGTCTTGTTCATGGGTCCAAGGGAAGTTGATTAAGGGTAGTTTTAGGTGGTGGAACTCATCGGATTTGAGGAATCACCGTCGAGCACCTCTGGTGCTCCAGTGGAGTTCCTCATGGTTTAGGCCTTAAAAACCCTTGATCTTTGGTGGAGATGGAATATGAGAGGTTGAGGAAGAAGTTACAAGTGGAGAATGGATGCAAATCGTCTGAAAAATGGTGGAATTTGGCCGGAACAACTCGGATCCTCGTCAGGTTTGGTGTGCATGTTCACGAGAAGGAAGAGCTGAGGCTTCTCTCCCCTTTCCTAATTGGTTAACTTCTTTTCTAAATTTTCTGATTGGTCACTCATTTCTTCCCTTAAAGCTGATTAGTTACCACTCCCACATGGTGGGAGTTTGAATTAATTTATAACTAAACTTTAAATAACCAATTTCAAACATCTGTAACTATATCGTTATAATCCAGACTTGCAAATAGCTTTCGCCTATACGTTTGTGGTGACGAGTACTACAAGGATATGTTAAAAAAATAAGTTCCATGTCTCTCTAACCGATGGTCAACAAAGGTCAAAATCTTTGCCTCAAGGAGGCATTTTCATAAATTCACAAATTTAAAATTTATAAAACTTTAAATTAGGGACTGGTTGCCACACATTAGACAGCTAAAACACATTTTAATATTGATGGTTTTGTTACTTTGATTAAACAAGAATTTTTATATCATAATAGATTAGATGGCAGAAGTGAATAAGAACAATAAGAGCAATTAGAAATTTAGAACAATTACAAATTTGTGGTTTACAATATATAGTTGAGTATACTACAGATTTCTTTAAATATTTAGAAAGAATAGGTAGAATTAGTAATATTAATTTATTAGATACTTATATGACAAAAATAAAAGGACTAATAGGAGAAAAAATTTGGAATGAATGACAAAAGCATTCAAAGAAAAATGATATTGCAATAAGACCTAGAATTCAACATATATATGATATACTTAGACAAGAGTGTAGTTAAATAAAAGTTGAGAGACAAATTACGAAGCAATTTTACATGAGTTGTAAAAATATAGACTTACCACAACAGTATGGTTGTCATAAGAAAAAAATAAGCATAAGAAAATATACAAAAAGAAATATAAGTCATATAAACCATACAAACAGCACAAAAAATTCAGCATAAGACCTTCAAGAACATATAAGAAGAGAAATATATTTCAAACGATTTAGAAAAAGAAGTGGCAGACCTTGGATTAGAAAATATAAAGCACCAAAAGATAAGAGTAGTTGTAAATGTTATTCATGTGGAGAGACTGAACATATTAGATCTAAATGTCTAAAATTAGGTAAACAGCCGAGAGAAAAATTACATTTGATGGAGTTATTTAAGTTAGAAGAAGATGAGGATATTCAGTCAATATACAGTTTAGATGATTTAAGTGATAATGAAAGTATTTATAGTATAGAGAGTATTAACATGATAGATTTAGATTATGAAGATTCAAATACAACAAATAGTGATTTAGAAGGGTATATGTGTGCATTCATAGAAGAGCAACATGAAGAAGAATATAAATACATTAATCTAGGTTGGCCAGAAAAATGTCATAAGTGTAGCAAATTAGTTGCAAATAAATACTATAATACATATTCAATATTATGTGAAAAGTGTTATAGTAATAGGTTATTAGAAGTTAATTCAGCAAAATCACAAGAAAGTACTGAAATATTAGAAAATATTGTTTATAGTATGGAGAAGTCAAAAAATAGTTCTTTAATTACCATAAATTGTGAAATAGAATTAGCAAAAGAACATAAGATACAAACAATAGCTATGATAGATACAGGAAGTACAAAGAGAAGAATCAGTACTAGAAAAATACAGACAAAAATTAGCAAAACCAGTAAGAATAACACAATTTGATGAAAGACCAGTTTACTTAACATACTGCATTAATAATGAGTCTCTTAAGGTAGAAAAACAACAATTTAATTTACCATTAACATTTATTTCACCAGTAGGATCATATCCATTCATTTTAGGTTTAAATTTTTTGAAAAGTTTACAAGGTTTTTTATTTATGAATCCTAACATAACATTTTTTAAAAGAGTTATTATAATAACTGATCAAAGTAATACTGTAAAAGCATACAAAAGCACAAATATAGAATAATCTAGTAGTCAAGATAGTAATTATTTGAAAAACTCAAAAGAAACTAATGAGCGTAATAATAGAAGAATTTAATGAAGAAATATTTGAACATGAATATCTGATTTTAGAATAAGAAAACCGTATAGAAATATTACAGTTAAGTAAACCAAGGAGTTTAGAAGAATTATTACAATTAGCAGAACAAACTACAATTATAGGACAAGACTCACAGTTACATTGGAGTAAAAATAAAATACTAGCAAAATTAGATATAATTAATCCAGATTTAACCGTTAAGACAGCCGATATGCCTTGTAGTTCATTAGATAAACAAGAGTTTGAGCAACAAATTAAACAGTTGTTAAATTTAAAAGTAATTAGACTTTCTAAGTCTAGACATAGATCAGCAGCATTTATTGTGAGAAAACATTCAGAATTAAAGAGAGGTAATGCTAGAATAATTTATAATTACAAAAGATTAAATGATAATACATATGAAGATAGTTATAAGTTACCAAACAAGGATGAGCTTATAAATAAAACTCAAGAAAGTAAATATTTTAGTAAATTTGATTGTAAATCAGGATTTTGGCAAATACGATTAGTAGAAGAATCAATTGAATGGATAACTTTTACTTGTCTAGAAGGACATTTTGAGTGGCTTGTTATGCCATTTGGACTCAAGTCAGGTACAATACAATTACAAAATTATATAGCTAAAAATGTCACAACCCGTCCCGGAAAGGGTTGTGTAAAGACGAAAATGCCCTTGAGCGTGGGTGTGTTTTTGTTTTGGGTTAAGAAATTAGGCCAATTATGTTATGTCCTAAATAATTGGAACCAATTGGAACTAAGTTTTCCTTAGTTTGAGATTAGTTGTATTTGGACCATACACACACATCCACATCACTTCTCTCTCTCTCCCGTGTTCTTTTAGACTCACACTCTCTCCTCTATTCGAACTCTTCCTTTCTCTGCAAATCGTACGAACGCAGTCCGTTGAACTCCATTCTTTCACAGATCAAGCTCCAAGGACCACCATTACATTCCTTGTAAGAGTACGAACCCAACCATACCCTTAGTTGGTTGAATTACCTTCGAAAACCCAGAAACCACGAGGGCTCAGTCGAAGCACAGTAGCACATATTCGATCGTCGAGGTTTCACGCCATTTTAAGGTTCAGAAAGGTATCTAGTCTCTTTCCTTAGTCATTTGGCATGATTTTGGTTGAAGTTTAACATGAGAAAACCCCAGAAAAATCGAATATCCGAGATGGTCACTATTCATCAACTTTTAAACAGAAGGTTTTCTTTGAATTTCAGGACCATAGTAAGCCTTAGAACGTCCTCACGATGCTCGGAGTGCAACGTTGAGATTTTGGACATCAGGGAGCAGTAGAACGGAGTTTCACTTTTAGCCGGATTATCGAGCTTTCTTCAGTGAAATGTCGTGAGTTTAAAGGCTTGAAAGTGGTAAGGTTTGGTTCCTTACTTCCTAAGCTTCATTTTGGCTTTTGTTTCATGAGATTTGGTGAAGAAATGACGAAGATATATCAATTTGAAAAATGCCCAGTTTTCCGGCGAGTTGCAACGGTGACGGCGAAGAACCCCAGCGAACCCAAGGTAAGAGACGACACGCACGGCGCGTGGCCTGCGCGTAACCGCACGTCTCGCCGTGACTTGGCCGGGGCGTGGCAACAAGTGGGGCTTTGAAAAATTATTTTAAAATTTTAGGGATGATCATGAGGTTGTGTAGGTCATTGTGGTATATTCATATACCAAATTTGAGCTATGTATGAGAAGTTATGACATAGTTTTGGTTATGTGCATTAAAGTGACGTTTATTCAGTTAATTCTCATATAGGCGAGACCTATCCAGAGGACGAGCACAGTCAAGGGAGGCTCGGGGGCTACGACCCTTCGACATATCTGTGAGTGGGCAGTTTTGTTTTCCGTATAAACCTATATAAGTGAGATTTTTCCTAGAAAATCAATTTAAGTAAAATGTGATATGAAATGCGATATGAAATGCCATGCAAAGTATATGCCTATTTATTTATGCATTAGTAATTGCATATATGCATGATTAGTGCTGCGGATGCACAAGTAAGTGTCAGGTAAGTTCATAAATTAAATTTATGAGATTGTTGATATGATTAAGAGCTCATAAACCTGCACCCAGAGTGATTGTGATTTAACAGAGATATGATTCAGGTTTGCATATATATATATATATATATATATATAGTCACCCCCGCACCATATGCTCATATTGGATCCAATTTAGGTGCACAGTCTTGTAGTACAGACTACATAGGTGGTTCCAACTCGTAGGTGACTAGCGATTTATCACATAGCTATCAGGGGAGGATAGCGTGAGCATAACTATATTACACCCAGTCCAGTCGTACATACCATTTCAGTGGTTCCGACTCATGTGCAGTGTAGTGCCGTACAGGTCACTTAAGGTGACTTCGGCTAAATTGATTGATGAGATTGATTATGAGCTATAGTTTCAGCCGAGCTGATCACTTGGTTGACATGTTATTATCTATAATGAGCATGGCATATACTTAGTGGCATGTTGATAGCATAATTTGAGATATGTTTTGAAATGAATATATATGTATATATGCTATTTTTCTGAAAATTTATACAAGTTTTACGGCGAGGGGTTAGAACCTTTGAAAAGAGAAAAGGTATTGACAAAGATTTGTTTTACTGACCCACTCAACTTTGTTTTTCGCCCCTCTAGGTTCTAGGTAGCAGTGCTTTGGTGGCCACGAGGAATCCAACGACATTCTGACAAAATTCACAAAAGTAGGATTCACCTTCAAGTATTATAACTTAGTAATTGTCCTACTTGACTGCAACTAGACGTACTTCTACTCTGAATGTGTATTTATACACTTAGACTCGGACTAGCATTTTTTCCTAGCTAGAATTGCTAGTGTTTCGGTTTTTTATTTATTCGTAATTCTACTTATCTTCTTAGCTTCCGTACTGTGCAAAAATGGTTATGTCACTAACACGTGGCGGCTAGCACGCCCTCCTTCGGGACGGGGTGTGTCAGTTGGTATCAGAGCATAGGTTGCAGTCTTGGACATCTTGAGAATTTCCTAGTGTTTTCTGTCAGAACTATACAACCTCGTAGAGAGCCACGTCGTTCAGATGAGCCTAGTTTCCCTGATTTAGTAGTTAGGGGAAGCTATTACTAATGTGATTCAGTCTGTTATCCGTCCTTTCCAAAGGACTCCTCTTGAGAATGGTTATAAGTTGAAACTGAATCACTTTATGGAAAATGAAGGACCTGAGGGAGCAGAGCGGTGACTCAATCTTGTTGAAAATACCTTTTGTGTGATGCAAAGACAAGGGAATCTTTTTCTTGAAAGGTGGGTCGAGACGACTACCTAGTTTCTTAGTACTGATTTTGTATCCTGGTGGAGACATGCGTTTTATCCAATATTACTGGAGGAAACAGGTTTGGAAGTTGTTTAAAGGGTTGTTTAAGAAAAGATTTATTCCTCCGGCATATTTGGATGGTAAGAAGCAAGAGTTTACAAATTTAGATAAGGAAAGATGCCAGCGAATGAGTATTATAGAAAGTTACGGACTTGTCTCATTACCATCCGGATGTTGCTGCTAATCCGGTGGAAATGTTATGTTGTTTTAAGCTAGATAATAAGAAGAAGTAGTGTTTTTAGGCGACCACTACCCATTGTGCTTCTTACCAGGAGTTTTATGAGATATTGTTGAGGATTAAAGAGAATGTGCCAGTGAGAGAAGAAAGAAAAAGAGGAAAAAGATGTGAATCAAAGGAAAGATGACTAAGGTAAAGGTCAGTCATCTCAAGGACCTCGCAAGACTTAGAGCTTCAAAAGAAGTGAAACTAGTTCTAGTTCTTCCAACAAAGGTTTTAGTGTCACTGATCAGAGGCGAGGTAGTAGTTTTACTGGAGGTCCCAGATCCCAGAGGCAGGGAGATATTGGTAAAGGAAATGTACCTTGTGTCGTAGGTACAATAATTGACACTTTGGAGAGGGTAGACGAGGAAGCAGTGGATGTTTTACATGTGGATAAATGGGACATAGAGCTGCCAATTATCCCCATATTTAGTAGATACCCCAACAATCTTCTTTGCCACCATCAGCGCTGATCCAGCAGGTACCTGGATCTAGTGGTTATGAGCATATGGACCGTGGCGTGCAAGGGCGAGGTATTCCAAACTAATAAGAGGTCGTGGGGGACGACAATAAGCCAAGAACGTGTTAACCATATTTCACTGCAAGATGGTAATATTACACACTCGGGAATTGTTGCTTGCTTAACGAATCCAACGAATAAGTTATTAGTATTACGGTCTGCAGCCCGCAATACTGATAACTCATTGTTGTCTCGATAAGTAAGTAACAGGTAAGTCACTCTCTGTGAGTATTGCGTTTTTTAGGGCGTCCAGTGATGGTGGAAGTTATGGTTATGTCAGCGAATTTTTCTGTTAGACATAGTGGACTTCGATGTTATTCTAGACCCAGATTAGTCACTTTATGATCATGCCGAGCTAGTTTGCTATGGGAAATCAGTTACTTTCCATCATCTTGGATTACCAGAGATTATTTTTGTGGGTGAGCAAAGTGGAAGAAGGCATGCCGTTATTTCTATTGTGAGAGCAAAGAGATTGTTATCGAAAGGCTGCCAAGGATAATGTTGCTCTGAGTAGTATGGAAGACGTCAAGGTGGTTCAACATTTTCCTGATGTGTTTCTAGATGGTTACCTAGATTACCGCCCGACAGAGATGTGGAGTTCACCATTGATTTGCTTCCAAGTATATATCCTATATCTTTGACTTCATATGGAATGGTTCATGCGGAATTAAGAGAATTGAAGGTTCAGTTACAAGAACTGGTTGAAAAAGGTTTCATTCAACCTAGTACGTCATCTTGGGAAGCCTAGTGTTGTTTGTAAGGAAAAAAAACGGGACTTTAAGGCTATGCATTGATTATAGGCAATTGAATCGGGTAACGATTGAGAATCGTTATCCCTTGCCGCGCGTTGATGATTGTTTAATCAACTTAGAGGGGCCTGTGTGTTTTCAAAGAAAGAGTTGAAGTTTGGTTATTACTAATTAAAGATTAGAGATGAGGATGCCCCTAAGACTGCTTTTGGAACCGTTATGGACATTATGAATTTTTGGTAATGCCATTCGAATTGACGAATGCGCCTGCTGCTTTCATGGGTTTAATGAATCAAGTATTCCAGTAATATCTAGACAGGTTTGTTATTAATTTCATTGAAGATATTCTGGTATACTTTAAGACTAGAGCAGAACATGTTAGACATCTTAAGTTGGTGTTGCAAAGATTGAGGGAACATCGGTTATATGCTAAGTTTAGCCAATGCCACTTGATTTAACCAAAAAAAAATGTCTGGGACATGTTATCTTTACACAAGATATTCAAGTGGATCCTTAAAAGGTAACAGCGGTTGAAAATTGGAAACAACCAAGAACCATCTTTGATGTTTGGAGTTTTCTTGGCCTAGTAGACTATTATAAACGGTTTGTTAAGGATTTTGGTCATTGTTTTGCCATTAACGAGATTCACGAGAAAATAGGTTAAGTTTGAGTGAGATGAAAATTTTGAGCAAAGTTTTCAACAGCTGAAGTATTATCTCACTCATGCACCTGTTTTAACAATCCCAGATGTTAGTGGTGAGTATGAGGTCTTAGTAATGCTTCTTTGAATGGTTTGAGATGTGTCTTGATGCAGCATAGTATGGTGATTGCCTATGCTTCTTGGAAGTTGAAGATCCATGAAAGGAATTACCTTACTCATGATTTGGAATTAGCAGCTATCATCTTTGCCTTGAAGTTATGAAGACATGATCCTTATGGAGAAAAGTGTAAGATTTTACGGATCATAAGAGTCTCCAATATATTTTCACACAAAAAGATCTAAATCTTAGGCGGCGAAGATGAATGGAATTTCTTAGTGATTATGATTGCACGACCAGTGTGATCGTGCAAATGTTGTGGCCGATGCACTTAGTAGGAAAACTCCAGTGAGAATTAACACTTTGTATGCTTGCAATGTTCCTATTCTTGCGGATTTGAGATCTACTGGAGTGAAGCTTAAGGTGAAAGAACGAGAATAAGCTTTATTGGCTAATTTTCAAATTAGGCCAATTTTAATGGATAGTATAATCGATGCCCAGAGGATTGATGAAGAAATTCAAGAATTAATCGAGGCAAGGAATGAAGAGCAAAAGAATGACCTTAGAGTTAAAGAATCAGATGGCATGTTTATGCAAGAGCACATGATTTATGTGCCGAATGATGAGAAATTAAAGAAAGAAAATTTGGATGAAACGCGTTGTTCGGCTTATGCTTTGCATTCCAGAGGTATTAAAATGTATCATACCATTCAACCATTTTACTATTGGCCGAGTATGAAAAGAGAAATTACTGAGTATGTAAGTAGGTGTATCATCTGTCAACAGGTTAAAGCGGAAAGAAATAAGTCTTTTGGATTGATGTAGCCACTTCCTGTCCACAGTGGAAATGGGAAATTATCACTATGGATTTTGTGTACAAGCTTCCTCATATAAAAAATGGTTATGTTGGAATTTGAGTAATAGTTGATCGGTTTGCGAAGTCAGCGCATTTTACTTCAGTATGGGAACAACAACCTTTCCAGACAAGTGCAACAGTTATTTATTTGTTTTATGGAAAAGAGATTTGAGGCATTTTATGTTAGAGCTTGTCGTACATCTTTATGTTGGTCAAAGGTTGGCGAAAGAGTTTTAGTAGGCCTTGAGATTGTGGATGATACTACTAAAAATGTTTAAGTAATTAAGTCTAAACTGAAAGCGGCCTAGGATAGACAAAAGAGATTAGCAGTCGAACATGCCATTGATAGAGTGTATTATGTAAGTGATTGGGTGTGTTTGAAATTATCACCTTGGAGGGTGTGGTTTGGTTTGGAAAGAAAGGTAAGCTAAGTCCTAGGTACATTGGATCTTTATGATCATCGAAATAGTCAATGAGGTTACTTACAGGATTGAGTTGCCTCCAGAGTTGTCGAAAGTACACGATGTGTTTCATGTTTCGATACTTTGACATTATGTTTCAAATCCTTCATATGTGATAACTCCTTAACCTTTGGAAATTTATCCGGATTTAACCTATGATGAAGAGCCAGTGACTATTTTGGATTGGAAAGACAAGGTTCTGAGGATTAAGATTGCGACGTTGGTTCCGACTCGTAGGTGACTAGCGATTTATCGCACAACTATCAGGGGAGGATAGCATGAGCATAACTATATTACATCCAGTCCAGTCGTACAGACCATTTCAATGGTTCCGACTCGTGTGCAGTGTAGTGCCGTACAGGTCACTTAAGGTGACTCCGGCTAGATTGATTGATGAGATTGATTATGAGCTATAGTTTCAGCCGAGCTGATCACTCGGTTGACATGTTATTATCTATAATGAGCATGGCATATACTTAGTGGCAGTTGATAGCATAATTTGAGATATGTTTTGAAATGAATATATATGTATATATGCTATTTTTCTGAGAATTTATACAGGTTTTACGGCGAGGGGTTAGAACCTTTGAAAAGAGAAAAAGGTTTTGAAAAAGATTTGTTTTACTAACCCACTCAACTTTGTTTTTTGCCCATACAAGTTCTAAGTAGCAGTGCTTTGGTGGCCACGAGGAATCCAACGACATTCTGACAAAATTCACAAAATTAGGATTCACCTTCGAGTGTTATAACATAGTAATTGTCCTATTTGACTGCAACTAGACGTACTTCTACTCTGAATGTGTATTTATACACTTAGACTCGCACTAGCATCTTTTCTTAGCTAGAATTGCTAGTGTTTCGGTTTTTTATTTATTCGTAATTCTACTTATCTTCTTAGCTTTCGTACTGTGCAAAAATGGTTACGTCACTCGCACGTGGCGGCCAGCACGCCCTTCTTTGGGACGGGGTGTGTCAAAAAAGGTTTTAGAATTTCCAAATAAATTAGAAGATAAAAAACAGTTACAACCATTTTAGGATTGTTAAATTATGCAAGAAATTTTATTCCTTATTTAGGAAGAAAAATAGCAGTATTACATAGTAAAACTAGCAAAACAGGACAAAAATATTTTAATAGTGAAGATATTAAATTAGTTCAAAATATAAAAGAAGAAATTACTAAACTTAAGTCTTTAACATTACCATTAGATGATAGTTATAAAATAGTCGAAATAGACGCTTCATCATTAGGATGGGCAAATATACTATACTCGAAAAAGCATAAGGAGTCTCTAAAGTCTGACGAACAAGTTTGTAGATATTCATCAAGAAAATTTAGTGATATACAGTTAAGATTACCATCAACAGATTTAGAAATTTTAGGAATAATTAACTCGCTAGAAGCATTCTCTTTATTTTTACATAATGAAGTATTTAAGATTAGAACATATTGTTAAACTATAGTTTCTCATTATAACAAGATACATGCTAATAAACAGACAGCCCAAAGATGGGTTAATTTTGTTGATTCAATTACAGGAAATGGTTTTAAACCAATTTTTGAACATATAAAAGGTAATGACAATACATTAGCCGATATCTTATCACTATTAATTTGTTAAATAGGAATGGAATATCGTGGACCATCATTCTTAAATAGCACAAGACCACAAGGCAAAAGAGCATCTTTTAATAGCATAATGATGTACTATGAACCTTCACCATTCAATGGATTCCAAAATAGCATAAGCAGATCAGCATCACCACCAATACCAACTTTCAACTTTAATGGCAATATTGTTGAAAGAATCAAAAATCCAACTCTGAGATATAGACTAAGAGTACCATGACTTTTTGATAAGCAGCAAGTTCTCCTAGATAATTTTTGGAATATCTAAATCAATTAGCCAAGCATGAGGTTAGGTCATGTAAAATTAATTAAAGTCTTAGAACAATAGTTTGATGGTTTTAATTTTAATTTTCATCAAAGCCAGCAGCATATTCATTCTCTTTGGTACAACCTTCAAGTCATCTCTAGAGACCATGAGTCATTACTTAGTAAGTATACCAAAATAAACCAAGAACTCGAATCTCTAACAATACAGCAGAAGGCAAGTGACACCCTGAAAAAAGAATTGAAAATAGGTTTGGAAACTGATCAGCATAATAATAAAGAAAAAGAGGTTATTAAACCCATAGAACAAGAGGCTAATGAGCTCATAAAAGAAATTAAATTAAGCTCTTAGAAGAAGATGTTGAAATGGAATAGCATCAGCATCTAAGTGACAAAGAAAAACAAGAAAGATATGAAAGTTATCTTAGGAACATATCTTTAGATTTAATATTAGATTATATTTTATTAGAAGAAAATTCAAAAGCAAAATTAATGCCACCAAATATGCAAAATGAGATCCTAAGCAGAGCATCACAGTCCATGAAAAAGTTACAATTACAATTAAAATGTGCTTTGTATCAGTCTATCTTTGATCCAAAATCGGGAATGGATATTATTACAAAGATGTATCCACCATGTCTTTGTCATAGTACAAAGAGTTGTATTTGTAAACCAAAGGTTATCATAACTGTAGCTAGGATTCATATGAAAGATTTTAGACCATGGCATTTTAGTTATGAGCATCATAAAAAGCATAATGTAGTAAAAGTTACCCCGGCCTTACTATTAGAGTTTGGCTATCTTGAAACTTTTTTTATTAACCATATTTCCCAACTAGAATTATTTCCTGAAAAGCTTATAAAAATAGCAGAAGATTATCTAGAAAAGTGGAAGGAGATTTGCATAAGTTTTATTAGTAGTCATCCAGATTGGTATTCACATATGCATAAGGAGAAAGCTAGGCATATAGCCATGATTAATGAATAGTCCTTTAAACTATCATTTATCTCCCCACATAGATGGACTCCTTCATACAAAGATATTTTAAAATTTAGAGGGATCCAAATGTTTGCCTTAGATGAGTTTGAATATGTTAGGTATGATATGATATTAGTAGCAGAAGAGGAAGAAATATATATTTACAGCAAGTCAAAAGCCCGTCATCAGCCTTACTAGAAGC
Organism: Malus baccata; assembly: GCA_006547085.1. NCBI lineage: Eukaryota > Viridiplantae > Streptophyta > Magnoliopsida > Rosales > Rosaceae > Malus > Malus baccata. The sequence continues at coordinate 28,291 of VIEB01001679.1, forward strand.
CTTAAAATTTCAAAGAAGAAGCAACAGAAATGTACAACAAAGTAAAAGAAGATAGGGAAAGAAATGCATAACTAATCGAAGCCGATGAACAATACTGGAATAATTTGACAGAAGAAGAGCTGCATAACATCGACAACATGATGGAAGCACAAAAAGCTGGCAGTAAATTAGAATAATTGAATAATATCATGTAAATTAATGTATTTTCAGACAGAAATATCAATATTATTGTGGACCCCGCTACAATAATGACATAATGACATAAGAGTAAATAAAGAAAAGAGTTTAACCCATTATGAACTTTTCATACACAAAATATCATTTTGGTTAAGAATAAATAGTGCTAAGCCCTTTTTGTTAAGACTCCCAATCTTTTTTATGAGAAGCCACGGACCGTTTAATCCTAGCCATTCAAGTAGATCGTGCGACTAAAATAATTGCAATTCTTTTTCATTTGTCAGATGCAACAGCGACCTTTTTGTCTTCCTCTTGTTTTTGTTCATATCCTTCTTTTTTATTCCTCTCCAGTGCCCTGATGATTTCAAAAAGGCCCAGTTAACTTTAATATTTTTTTTCTTTTAATTGCCACCCAAACCCTCGTTAGTACTTGTTGATTGGTCTGATTACAAATTGGAATAGAGGAACAGAGTACAGAGAAGAAGGGTAAAGAGAGAAGAACCTGGAACACAAAAACAACTAAATTATACGTGGCGCAAATTTATTTTTGTTGGAAGTTTAATATGAGAGAATTTCATATTCATAAACAAACATGCTACTCTTATTATCTAGTTGTACCATTATATGTACATTCTCTCTAATAGAGAGATATGACCCACATAGGTCAAGTGTTGTCTTTTGGTTTTCAACTCTTTTGGTTCTCGACAATGGACCATGTTGTGAGATTTGGGAGAAAGAACTCAAAAAACAAAAGAGAGAGACATCAAGAAGAAGAGGAATAAAGAGGTCCGCAAATGAAACAAAAATGTTATTTTTACCATCTATTTGTATCATCGTTTGTAACATATCTTTAGCAAAGGTAGGACCCACAAAACACATGTGGATCCAATCTCTATTAGAGAAATTATACAAATAGATAGTAAGTGGAGCACTATTCACAGTGAAATAAATAAAAAAAATTAAACGTAATTCCTGGTCACATAAATTTTAATCAATAACCAAGATAACTTGATCTAGAAAGTTCGGAGAGACAGGTCCGAGGAGGATCTGAATCCACGGTAACATATATCAATGAGTTTATTTACTCAATTTTGATTAGGTTTGGGTGGGTAGAGGTTGGACTAAATAATCTCATTATTACTCGACGACTACTTTTATTGGTAGGTAAAATGATGAAAAGAAGAAGAATCATAAGAAGGAGATAGATTTTGGCTAAAGTTTATGATAGTTACGTATTATAATGTGCTTTCATACATTAATTTGTGGGTGGGATTTTTTCTTTTGGACTAAGTGGGTGGGATTGTTTAAACATGTACTCGTGTAACGCTTTCTTTTTCTACTCGTGGGCTCTCAATTATTCTTTCGGGATGTTTCTGAAAATTTGAGGGTATTGTGCAAAAATTTTAAATGAGTCCTCAATATAATTTTTAAGAAAATGATAAGATTTGTTTGAAAAAAAAAATATTATTTTTTCTGTTTTGGATATTGTTCAAGAGAAATGGTAAAAACACACATTTTTTAGCCTCTTAGATATCTATATTTAATCTTGTCCGTTATTTTCGGTTTATTTTATTCAATGCAATGGTCAAAAAATAAAGAGAGGTATCTAAAAAGCTAAAATGATGTGTGAAAATTACTTGTCAATAAGCAAACCTATTACTAAAACCAATACAAACTTTAAAACTAAAAATCATGGTCAAATAGAAACACTCAAGTGAAATTCATAATAGCAGTAAAAACACAAAATTCTTTTCTCTATAGGTAGTATTAGGAGAGTGATTTTACTAACTTAATAGTAGTATTATGAGTTACGAACTTGTAGGTAATACATGAGAGTGAAAATCACTTACCTTTCCATTATGTGGGCGCATGTTATTTATATTTTTACACAAGATGGAAAATAATACTTTGTTAATCAATTTATAAGAGTGCAAATAACATATCAGCACTTTCTGGGTTGGGGACGAATTCAAGCCCATATTCCACATGACACATCCTTAGTCCCTAGCGCTGGTAAATCACACGATGATGGCCAAGGAAGGCTGAAATGTCTTTGTGAGTCTTCCCGACCCCCGAAGTGATGAACTGTCGTGGCAAAACCACCATCTAATCCCCTTTTAGAAAAAAAAATAACATTATTAGCAAATTCGTTGTATGACATTTATGTTGTATCGACACAAAATGAGACACTAGTGTGAGGCTGTATGGTTTTTTTTTTTATCAAGCTATGAGGTTTTATCACTACTAGAATTATGCTTATAGGACATCATTGTTTGCACACCATTTGCAATTGGTGGCCATAGATATAAAGCACTCACTCTTAGCATTTTTTGGTATCTTTACAATGGGATGCCACTAATATGGGTGGCTTTCAACATTGAGACACCAATGAATGGTGTCTGTTAAATAGTTTTATTTGTTAAAATTACTTTTCTTCTACTTGTTTATTTTATTATTTATTTTGTAGGCACAGATCGAAGTGTTGCTGGTTAATTTTTTTTGTTTCCAAAGATGGGATATATGTATATATTGCAATTTTTTTGTTTTCAACGCTGCAATATATATTGCAACAGGAGAAGCCTCGTCCTGAGAAGAGAACTTATGGATGCAAGTGAAATACAAAAGGGAGACAGAGGCCAAAACCCATAGAAGGACTGAGCCCTGAACCCTAATCATATCTTTCAACCATTATTGCATCAGTGATGAAGTCGGGTGGTTTCGCGAACCAGTGGAAGGCTGGTTATCTGCTTCTCAAACCTTGCCCTTTCAATTTCTCAACAGATTAAGCTCCTCGGTTCGCCATTTATTTTCAGTTGGGTTTCGTACAATCAATTTGGGGCTGCAAGACATTGAATTGATTTTGGGGAGTAAAAACAGGTAATTTTGTGTTTCTTATTTTAGATCAAACTTTTCAATTTGTTTATTAAGTATTTGATTCTTGGGAGTTTTTAGAAGTTGGGTTTGAAGTGCTTCTTCTATATGTTCAAGTTGGATCAAATTGGAAACCATACAGGGTTTAAGCTTATAATTAATGTGGTAAAAACTAACACACAAATTAAACCCTATTAAGATAGTTGTAGTACGCGTAAGTAGGGATCGTTCTAGGCCGGGGATTAGTTAGTGATGCTAATCAACACAAATTAAACCTAAAAACTGAAAATTAGACTCTAAAACAGAAAACTAAACTCAAACTACTCAAAATAGACTAAACTGACTCAAAACACACAAACTAAGTTAAATTGACTCAAAACAAGAACTAGAGGGTGATTTGGACGAAAATTAAACTAAAAAAACTCAAAATACTAAATGGGGAATGGTTTGAACGAATTTTAACTAAACTAACACAACACACTGGCAGGGGTTTGTTTTGGATGAAAATTGACTTAAAACTAATAAGTTGCAGAACAAGTAAAGGTTGCACGAAATTAAGGTGACTTCAGGGGTGGAAAGCTAGCTAGAAGGTCTTTCTCCACACATGACACATATGCATACAAATCGATTTCCAGTTATTCTTCCCATAAACCATGAATGACGATGCCACAAGTTAACCGTGAACTGCACAAATTAACCATCAGATTTTCCTAAATTCATTGAATTGGACTCAACGACGCAACCAAATTATTCTTATCAAGTTCCCTACATGAACTGCATAATAGAGATACATATCAAAGATCATTAAGTTCTATGAAAATCATAAGGATTGACAAGGCATTCGTAACTATGAACTGCATGATACTCCTGCTAAGAATTTACTTAACACGATCGTGACTAGCAACCTCCACTACTTGTGAATATAAATTCATAACTATTAGGTGAAATTCCCTTATATTCTAGCATCAAATCCCTACATGCAAACTAAGTATGCATCCTCAATCAACACACAAGAATAAGTTATCAATCAAACAGATAAGTAAATTGCATTCACGATTCATGAAATCATAATTGGATGTAATCAATTCATATCACATATATGTTCATGGCTTTGAATTCTCCTCTAGCTAAAACGAAATTAGTTCCACATGTTTGCAATTAAACAAAACCAAATTAAACTAACATTGGACTAAAACTAAGGATAGAATACACCTAGAAACGCTCCAGCACTCCAATTGCCTTGAATGACAGGTCACGGCTCCAAGCTTCTCCTTTCTTTTAAGTTGCGGCACTATGGGTTTATTCTCTGAATTTCTCTCTTAAGCTCTCCCCCCTTGGAAATTTCGACAGAATTATGTTTATATAGGGTAGGGCATGCAGAAACCAATGAGGGGCAGGATTAGGTTGTTGGGATTAGCTTAGGACTCCTAAAATCAGATGGGAAGTATTTAGAATAGGATAAAGACTCCTTTTGCAGCTGGAATTAGGATGAGATAATGTTGGATAATCAGGGATAATGTTGGGTAAGGTTAGTTAAGATAAGGTTGAGATAAAACAGGACTGGATAAGATAAGGTAAGTTTGGATAAGGTTCCTTCTTTTTACCTGATTCCAAGCCTTAAATAATTCTTCCTGATTCCTTGCACATTCCTAGCACCTTTTAAGCACCAAAAATGTCCATTCCTTGCGCTCCATATGCAAGCTATCCATTTCAGCCCAAAATTGCTCCAAAATGCCATTTCTTGCCAACTTTGCCATTTGACCTACAAACACATGAAAATAGCTTAAATTACTATAATAAATAGAAACTAACTAAGTAAATGCAAAGAAACAAGCTAATAAAGTCGCATAAATATGTTCCTATCAATAATTGTTCTTGCAAATACAAGCTATAGGTGTTCGTTTCTTGTTATATAAATATGTAAATTCCTTTATTGTCTCCACGAAAGCACGAGTTAGGCAAATCGTAACTACGTTTTGGAATTTGATAATTTAGGTGTTTTTTTTTCTTGTTTTTTGAATGACTAAGAATGTCGCAAGAAGGTAGGTGGAATTTGAAAATTTAGGTGTTCTTGGACCTTTTTTGTTTTTTTTCAAATTACTATCCTTCAAGCTTGTAGAAACTGAAAGAAAAGGGATATAAGTAGAAATATCTATGTAAAGTTCCACTCTTGGTTAAGCTTATGCTATAAGGATATCTCATTTTGTTCTTATGTTCTATAAACACCGTAAACACAATAAGGGATTTGGGTAGAGAAAGTCTGGCTTATATTAACAAGGTTATGAACGAACTTGCATATGATATTTTGTGTGTTTTTAAGTTTGGGTATGATTTTTAGCTGATACCTACTACCACTGCATGAAAACTAATAGTTAAGCTAGATTCCATGCTTCGTTATGTGGTCTAAAGCTTCAAAACAATGTTATTATTAATGGACGAGGAAGCGACATGACCTCTGTTGGACAACTCCCTGCTGTTTACCTACGTGCACTTCATTATGTCTCATCAATATATATATATATATAAATAGGAGATTTCCCCTCATTACAACATTTGCACTGCTCTCCAAGAGTGATGGATTAACATTCAATAATCACAGGGGGTTTTCGACACGTCTTTGCTAAAGAGCTATGTCTTTCTTCATTCAAGTAATATGTTAAACTTGCTCACCTTCTATACATTACATTAGTAGGGTAAGAGTTGATCATTTTGTCGTCAACTGTTTTGGAAGTTTGAGATTGAATTCAAATGGGTAGATATATCTTTCTTGAAGTCGCACCTCTTAATCAAATGGTGCAAATCAAGAGATTTGAGGTTTTGAATGGTTGTTTAACCATTCTAGAATTGAACACTTAAACCTCTATAGATAGAGACAAATTTGGAAGGACACACGATTAACATTCCTACAAATACTATACAAATGATGTATACATAAGATACTTATTACCTCTACCTTTTTTATTGAGAAACCAAAGCAGTAAAGACCAATTTTCTGTAAATTCTCTCCTTGGTATAAACTTGAGTGTTTCTTGTTATTTTTTGTGTGTTCGGGATTTGCTTTAGGAGTGTGCAAAAGTTGGGCCTCTGGTGAATTATATGAACTTGTTACTATCCCTTGCACCCTATGTTCTATGTACAAGCCTTATACATACAATGTCACTCATAAAATAGATAGGATTTTTGTTTTCCTATTACAAATAATTCGTTCGTACAATATATACTCTCCCTTGCAGTTGGAAATTGTAATTTTTTGCATCTTTATTCACATACTATATTTACTTAATTTGTTTCAATTACATATTTTACTTGACTTCTTAATCATTAGGCACCTTATTGTTCCAATTCAGGAAACTATTTATTATATTCAATCACGATGGACAAAAGTTAGGCCACTTTGAATCCATTTACAGAGGATTACAGAACAGGGCTAGCAAAATTTATCTCAAACTCAGTGCAAGTTTATTCTCATGACGGCAACATCAAATGTCCATGTGCTAAATGCTTGAATAGGTTCTGGTTAAGTAACAATGAAGTCGAAGCGCATCTAATTGTTGAAGGTATGGATCGTTCATACTTGGAAGGCTCATGGGTATGGCATGGAGAGACATTTAGTGACCCTCTTCCAAGAAGCCAATCTGCACAACAAATTGTTGTTGTTAATACTCGTCATTGTGAACTAGGCCCCTTGTTTGAAGATATTTTCTCGGGTCCCAGTGTAATGGGTGGCATGCCTATTAATAATCACAGCAGTTAGGAAGCTCTAATACATGCATATGCACGTAAGTTTGAAGCCATGGTGCAAGACGCCAACATGGAATTATATCCGAGTTGTTGTATGAAGAAAATGGATTTCCTAATACAAGTATTTCAAAACAAGTGCTTATATGGGTGCAGCAAAAATGCAATGCAAGCTAATCTTCAGCTTTTGAAACATATACTTCTAAATGGTCATTCTTTTTCGAAGAAGGTGATGAGTACAAAAGGATTGCTGAAAAATTTTATGTTGCCTCACCAAAAGATCCATGCATGTGAAAATGACTGCATGTTGTATTGGAAACATACCAGTGGTTTAGATGTTTGTCATACATATGGTGTGTCCAGATATACAACCGAGGTAGATGACACAACGCGAAGCAGTAAAAAGAGAATACCTTGGAAGGTGCTAACATATTTTCCTATTACACCTCACTTACAAAGGCTTTACATGTCTCAACACACCAGTGAAGACATGTGTTGGCATGGTCTTTCTCGCTTCGAGGATGGCTTCGTAAGACATCCAGCTGATTCATTTGCATGGAAGCAATTAGATATGAAATTTCCAACATTTGGTGGCAAAATGCGCAATGTACGTCTTGGGTTGGCAAGTGACAGATTCAACCCTTTTAGAAAATGCAGCATCGGCTATAGCACCTGGCCAGTATTGTTGACCATATACAATTTAGCACCTTGGTTGTGTATGAAATCACCGTTCATATTGATGGCTTTGTTAATACCGAGAAAAGAATCTTCGGGAAATGATATTGATATATACCTTGAACCATTAATAGATGAGCTGAAGGTATTGTGGACATAAGGGGTTCCCACTTATGATATGTTTAGGCAAGAGACCTTCACCTTACGAGCAGTTGTTTTGTGGATTATTAGTGACTTCCCCGCCTATGGGAACTTGCCCGGTTGGAGCACACATGGGAAATTAGCATGTCCTCATTGCAACTACAAGACTGAGTCAACATATCTAAAAAAGGGTAGGAAATATTGTTATATGGGTCACCGTCGTTTCTTGCCCATGTCACATGTTTTTCGTCGACAGATGAAAGCCTTTAATCTTTCTGACGAAAGAGAGCAAGCACCTTCCCCCATGACTGGATGGGAATGCCTTCAGCGATTGTCCATTTTACAGTTCAAATATGGTAAGACCCCACAGAAAGAGGTTGGAGATAAAAGACCACCACCTATACCAACAATTGGGCCATGTAAGAAACATAGTATTTTCTTCAAATTTCCATATTAGGAACATCTTGTCCTTCGACACTACCTTGATGTCATGCATATTGAAAAAAATGTCACTGAAAGTTTGGTTGCAACTCTGCTGGGTATTGTTGGGAAAAGCAAAGATAACTTGAATGCAAGGTTGGACCCAGAATTGATGGGCATGAAATCGAAGTTGCAGAGAAAATTTGTGAATGGAAAGCCAAAGATGTCTCCCGGTGCATATACTATGAAACCATTGGAGAAGGAATTGTTTTGTAAGGTTTTAGCCTCAACAAAAGTGCCTGACAATTACTCGTCAAATATTTCACAGCTTGTGCATGTAAAGGAAAAGATTGTAAAGGGACTTAAAAGTCATGATCGGCATGTTTTAATGCAACAATTCCTTCTAATTGCCATACGCAAAAGACTCCCAATTGGGATTGCACATATATTATTGGAACTAAGTGCATTCTTAAGACATTTGTGTACAAAAAAGGGTCAGTGGAAGAATTTTGCAAACTTACACCCAAAATAGTTATGATCCTATGCCAATTGGAAAGGATATTACCCCCTGCATTCTTTATCATCAGTCTTCAAGTCACAATAGATCTTGCCGAGGAAGCTGCACTTGCAAGTCCGGTACACTACAGATGGATGTACCCAATTGAGAGGTATTCCTTAACTTTTAATATGTTTCCATGGGCATTACATTTGTGCATCATACAATTTATAACAGCAAAACTGAGTTTGTAGTATTTAAATTAGGTACCTGCTAACCTTGAAGAAGTATGTTCGAAATAAAAATCGACCTGAGGGAAGCATAACCCAAGGATATCTGGTTGGGGAGTGCTTGTCTTTTTGTGCGATGTACTAGGAAGGCGTGGAGACACGTTTGAACCGTCCAAGCCGAAATGAACATAGAATACGTCCTGACCATGAGGGTGACATTGACATATTTTGTGCCACCGGGCATTCACTTGGTATGCGGGAAGATTATCATCTTAACAACCACGATTGGGAGATTGCACGATCGTATGTTTTAGCCAATTGTGATAAGTCAATGGCATATAAAAGGTAATTAAACTTAAATGTTATAGACTGCAGTTGAATGGCCCCAAATTTTGAAACTCGACTTGTGGTTATACATAGTAACATTGACATTATTTTCACATAATGAAGTTACGTGGAGAATGCTCAAAGAACTCGAGGGAGGTGTGAAACCATTCTACAAGCATCCAAATAAGCTCTTAAATCCTTCCCATATTGGTTTGGAAAACATTTTAGTATGGAATAAGTTGATTATGCATATAATGGTTTCCTATTTATCTTCCTATTATGAACTATGCATATGAACTTGTGTGTAAATTGTGTAGGTTAATCAATTGCAACAATTAGGTGATCCAAGGGCAACTGACGACTTGGTGGCGCTTGCTAATGGACCTAGTAAGTGGTGTCAGAGATATAAGATTTTTGAATGTAATGGGTTCAAGTTCAAAGTTAGAGGCACACAATCCAATAGGAAATACCAAAACTATGGTGTTTTCCTACAATCTGATGTTCCAAGTTATGCTAGCCTATGTGACTGGAACCCTGTTATTGGTTTGGTAAACTACTATGGGGTTCTAACTGATGTATTTGAAATCAAGTACCATATAGAACACACAATGGTATTATTCAAGTGCAACTGGTTTGATGGCACTTCGAGAAATATGGTCATGGAGTAAAAACAGATAGATATGGCTTTAGATTGGTTAACTTCAATAAGATTTCATCTCCGAGTGACCCCTTCATTCTCACATCACAAGCACTACAAGTGTTCTATGTGCAAGACCTAATAGATATTGAATGGCACGTTGCAATCAAAACGAGACCACGTGATTTCTTTGATATGTCATCAACACATAATCATGATCCGTGTGATAGACAAGATGTGGAACATGCAACTGGTGATAATGATGAGGTTCGAGTTAGAAGCGATGTAGACGCCCAAGACTTCGAAGAATGGTTGTAAAAGCATCTCACTTTTGATTAAGGTAATAGTTTTAGGAAGTATTGATTTGATGAAAGTGTTGTAGGATATGGAAATATTTGTACATTTTGACATTCAATTAGAATAGGGTAATGTCCTGACTATTAGTTTTTTGATTCGGTATTATATGCAATATATTAAACTAGTGTCTTTATGTGGCAGCTTCATATAGGAAGGATGACTTGAGGTGCACTGGAGCATGGGTTTGTCCTAATTCAAATCATTATAGTATGTTGAAGCCTTTTGGACATAGCATTGCTGCTTGGTCTTTTTTATCTCGCACTCGATAATTCAATAGTAAGAATATAATCGAGGTGTGAAATGAATTGTGAATTAACCAGTTATATTGTCCTGATATTTAATTAGCACAATTGTAGTTGAATACATATAAATTAAAATAGTACACATTTTTATAATTGCAAAATACACAGAGTAGTCTTACAAGATTTTGATTCCATAAACCATCCATACAGAAACAAAAACCATAGAGCAGTCTATATAGTTACCAACTACCTAGGTTCAAAATATAAACATCCATATCTTCTGTGGTGGTACAAACTAAGAAGGAATGTTTACATAGAGCAAAAGAGTAGAGATTTTTTTTTTGTTGTAAAGGTTGATATCTTGCTTGCACTGGACATACGTGAATACTAATACCATAATAAAACATCCATTCCCACCTACGTTCAACTATTCTTACCATAAACATCATTGGATGGTGATTTTGCACTCTGAATTTGAATAGGGATGGCTTCTTGTTTCGCTTTACATGTAGCACAATTCATCCAATCACAGTGTTCTTGACCACCCACATATTCGCACGCAGCACACTCCTTAATAGCCTTGTAACTTTTTTTAGGATGACGAGTCCTCGCAGTACTAGTACAATCAAAATTAGAATCGAAGTGTACAACATTGCAAATCTCAATAGGATCAAAGCGGTATGAAACACCTAGGAAAAAAGATGATATTATTTTCATTATGTCACCACTAATGGAAGGTTGTTTTCCAGTAGTCATTAATTTGTCAGTATCACCATTAATGCAAGGTTGCTTTCCACTGCTATCATGCTTCACGTAGCCGATTTCGTTAGACTAAGGTGAAATCATGTTCACACCGAACCCGGAAGATCAGATGGAAAGTGCTCATCTTTCAACAACACATTTTTCACTGCCCCATCATAACGAGGACAGTAAATATTGATCAAGGGATTAGGTGATTGAGGAGGGTAAACGGGCATGTTTGAGGCATGCAAAAAGTCGTTCCATTCACCCTAAGCAATAGTTATCTTTCCAGGGGATTCAAATTGCTGATTCGCACCTGATTGCAGTGTAGGATTTTGCTTGTACTCAATTTTGACGTGAAAGTTAGCCTCTAAGTAACGCCAAATATCAGAATCTTCATGTTGGCAGTGAGTACAGAGACAAGGTTTTCCTGGGTGAGAACCGGGGTTGCAGTGTTATTGGTTGGGGTAGGCATCATGGAACCAATTACTTCATGATCAATCGCAGGAACAAGGGGTTCATTTGTGTTACTAAACAACTGTCTGCGAGCGTTTGGGAATAAAGGGGCCATTGGTGATTAGGTGTGATTTTGAGAGTTTTTTAAGCTGTTGTAAGTCCAAAAAACTTTTCATGGTTGATATTTATAATTGACATTAGAATGAAAGGCAGGGTACTTGTAAGTTCACTCCCACTTAGTGTAAAAAAATTTAATTAAAGTGTCAACAAGCAATAGTCCTGGGATTCTACTTAAAAAAACACTAAACTGTTGTCCACACAATGCATATGCCAATTGCATCAACCATGATTTCCAAATCTGCCAACTCACCGACTGCCAAATTATTTAATGGGTTGCCAATTTTTTTATTTGGTAATAGCAACACCTGGCCAGTTTGTGTGGCTAGGGGCTTACCTCCATAAGGGTATATCAATTAATTAATGGTTTTACTAGGGATTACTTAGGGGGAGGACTTCCCGCCTTAACTATCTGCTGGAATTTGAATATTGGATTTCAAAAAGAAAACGTGTATGGCGTAATAGATATCACTTTATTCACTTTGCTTGTTTAATTGCATCAAGTTATCAACTCAAACAAGAAAATATCTTGAGGGCACAGAGGTTTCATTGAAGCCATTTCACGAGGTATCTATTAATCTTCTCTTCTTACCAGAAAATTAACTGAGGTATTAAATAGAAATGTTTTTGTTTACAAATGTTAATTTAACACACCTGTCTTGTGTTTACATGAAAGGTAATTACTTTGGTTATGTGGGTCAGCAACAATAACTCACTTGTATCAATGTCGAATGACGATGGCTTCGAAACTTAACCTCCGGCATTCAACCTGATGGAACATGACCACATAGATCATTTCATGGTTCCAAATAATGTCGAAGGCATCATGAATGAACGTCAACATATGACCCGTAGAGCACAGGCTCCCAAGGGAATAAATAGGCCACGATGGGCACCAAATGGTATAAGGGAACTGATGAAATTTAATGAGAAAGGGCAGTTGGTAGAGCCTCCTCATACTGTTGCTAGATTTTCTAGGTTCGTAGGAATGCTATCTCAAGAACCATCATATTTTCCAATTAACATAGTTGATTGGAGGCATTTCAACAAGGCTTCAAACATGGATCGTGCTTGGCAGAGGATTAAGGTAAATCAATAGAAAAGGCATTAATGGTTGGTTGGTATTCCTATATATATAGCTAGTTATGTCATTGTCTTTTAGTTTTAACCCTTGAACAAAAAAAAACCCACAAAATGCCATTAGTGGAAGGCTTTTATTTACTTTGTCAACAAGCAAGTTAAAACCATAAGTTTTTAATCATGGTTAATTCATTCCAAACCTACTTTGACCTCAACTGCTACTATCCATACACAAGTTTAACTCTTCATTGGTTATGTCAATTATTTTGCAATTGGTCACTCAGAAAGGAACACTAGAATAAATTACGTTTCATTGTGATTTATTTGAAATAAGACGCACCAATTACATAGTAAAAGACTCCATATACAATTAGAATAGGGTCCACAACACATTATGCACCACTAAAAGGCAACATCCATGCAGATTGGTGATGTGCAAGATGGCTACTTTTAACTTTGTCTCCTTCAATTTTAATTTGTTATACGAGAAAAATATTTGAAACCTACTGGAGGGGTATTACAAAGTAACTGTACAGATTCATATTTTATATATTAAATGATGGTGCATAATTAACAACATCATATATGTGTACATGGGCAGGGGACTCTTAATTGGACACATGCTATAACACTAGAATTGGAGCCAAAAATTCGGCGAGTTTGTGAGATGAAGTTGAATGATGGATGGAAGAAGTACAAGGCAAACCTCAAGAAGGCATACTATACCCCATGCCTTCACTCACCATTAGCAAAGAGGTTCCATTGTCATTATGGATGTGTCAACCAAGGCCAATGGAAATTGTTAGTGCAGCTATGGGATATCGTAGATGCTCAGGTACCACACACAATCAACAAATGTTCTTCCTTTTTTATACACCATATATGCTTCATTTAGTTATGACATAATATGGATGATACATGTATGGATTGTATGTATTGGAAATTAGGATGAATTTCCTTTCACATAGCCTTACTAATGCATGCTAAACTTGACATATGCAGAAGCGTGCTACATCATGTAGAAAGAACAGGAAGATCCTACAAATAAATCACACGACTAGAACCAAGACTTTTGCACAAATCAGACACGAACATGTAAGGCTCTTCCAGGTGTTTTATGTTATGATAAATTAAGTACATGTTAGTGCAAATGGAATGAAGGTGCCAATTGATGTCAAGATATGAAATAATGTGGAAATTAATTGTTTGACAGTTTATGTTAACAGGAACAAGTAAATGGAAGCAAATCGAATTGCATTACATTATTTAAGCTGACACATACACGGAAGAATGGGGAACCAGTGGATGCTCGGTCAGCTGTAATAATTGTAAGTATGCCATCAATTACCAGCTGCTACTATTTATATGTAGGTATTAGACGATATGAGGTGACTGATGCTGCATCAGTCCTATGCAGTACCATTCACCCATATGTAGCATCAATCACCCCATATCGTCTAATAGTAGGAAAGATATATAAAAGGTTTGTGGATTATGAACAATCAGGTGTTTTAGATTAATTGCTATTTAATGTCAATGAAACAAAAAGCATAAGACAATGGCAACTTGCATTAGTGAATACAGTGAAGTAATGAAAAAGATTCCCATACATATGATTTTATTGGTATACACTATAGCCTGAAAAATAGAATAATCACTCATAGTACACGTATTATTGAGAAACATGGTTGGAATATCTTTGAATATCTTTGATTTAGAAGGCTTTCAAATGTATATAGAGTGCATATACATTAGTAATTAATCTTGGCAAGTACTTGCAGGATGATTTCAATACAAATATGAAACTGTATGAGGATAGGAATGAGATCATAACTGATGAGGTTCGCCATATTGTGTACACTGATGTATTGGGGCCTGAGAAAAACAACCGTGTAAAAGGGTTTGGGACAGGGGTTGTGTGGTCTGACATGCCAGGTATTATAATTGAGAAAAAAAGGAATTTGTAGAGAGGTTGAAGCAATTAGAGCATCATATGAGGAGCAAAGAAAAGCTGCTAATATTGAAATTAAGATACTTAGGATGGAGGCAAGTGAGAGAGAGGAAAGACAAAGGATTGAGTCAGCAAATGTAGTTGCACAATTGAGGAAAAAGCATACTGATTCAATGGTGGCACCCAATAGACGGGTGGACTTGGAGAACATGAAGCATGAAATGAAGGCTGAAATTATGTCCACGTTGAAAATGACTGTTGATGGAGGCATGGTGGAACCATATAGAGTTGATGTGACTCAAGTTTGTGTCAATAGAATTGAACAAGGGACTGGTTTGGAGATCCAAGCAAGTGGAGAAGTTGAAGATAACGATTTTGTTGTGCTGCAGAATATTGGCACAGATGATGTGATTAGGTATCGTCCATGCATGGTGAATGTCACTGGCATCAGTAAGTGAAAAGTTAAATGTGATCCTTTTTGTGAATTTTGCTTGATGTATATAATACAAATGCCATAGGGAAGGCATAGAACCAATTAGGCATATTTTGTTAGTTATGAATTTGCTGTTGGTGGATGTGCATAGGTACATAGGTGTTATAAAATGTAACGTCATCACCCTTGGGTACTTGGTTGTGTTGGACAACATCGTTGAATGTAATATGCTTTCTTATGTAGCACAAACCTTGTTATTGATAAATCTATTGGATATAAAGTGTGGTTGGTTGGAAATCTGAATCCTTTTGCAAATTTAAATTTCATGTGAATTTTATATTAAGAAGCTGAGTTTTAATATAGTACAGTGTGATGCGAAATATATTAAGCACACAAATTAAACCCTCTTTTGTCAAATTGTAGTAAAGATGTAAGTAGGGATCGTTCTAAACTAGGGATTAGGAGGGATTGCTAAACACTTGAAAACTGACTTAAAAACATAAAAACAAAGTTTAAAACACTAAACTAGACTCAAAGAATGCAAAACTAAAGTTTAAAACACTTAAACAAACATAAAACTCAAAACAGCAACCTAATGACTCAAAACTGCCTAAAAACCACTTTCTGGGCAGTTTTGAGAACCTAACAAGAACTTGGACGAAATTGGATGAAAACTTGAATCAAAACACTTAGAAACACAAATCAAAACACTTTCTAACTAATCTAAGACTTCAAAATAAAGGGGGATTTGTTTTGGACGAAAATTGAAAACAAAACAGAAACTTTAAAACAAAACAGATTGTAAAACGTTTTTGGATGAAAAGGATGGATAAAAGGCTAGTTAGGAGGTTCTTCTCCACACATGTCACACTTGCAAACAAAACGATTTTCAGTTGTTCTTCCAATAAATTATGAAACTCAACACCCCAAGTTAATTAGATACGCTTAAATTAACCTTCAAGTTCTCCTAAAGTTAATGAATTGGATGGGAAAGCGCATACAACAATTCAAAGCATTCCTTAAAGGTTCCTTACGTGATGAGCACAATAAAGATACAATCAAGAATCATGAAGCACAATGAGAACTATAAGTGTTGACGAGGCATTCGTTACTATGATGAGCATGAAACTAGTGCCAAGAATTCATTCAACGCGATCGTTTTCAAGCGACCTTCACTACTTGTGATTATAAGATTGTAACTATTAGGTGAAACTCCCTCATAATCTAGCATCATATTCATGCATGAAAACTAAGCGTGCACTCTCAATCAACATACACAAATAAGTTATCAATCAAGTAGATGAACGAATTGAATCCACAACTTATGAAATAACAACTGAATGTAATCAAATCATATTGCAAGCATGTACATGGTTTCGAATCACCCCCCAACTAAGGGGGTTTAGTTCCTCACCTAGCTAATTAGGTAAACAGAAATTTAAGTCAAAGGCGTCTAAAAATAGGAAATCAAATCAGAAAATAAAAGGAAAGGTCAAGGAAATTCGGCCAGGGTTTAAAGCATAAAAAGGAAGGTGTTTTAATGCTCCAAAACAGGAAAGAGCCCTCTCCCTTGCACGGCAAGGAAGAGGAAAGGGCAAGGGAGTATGGCAAGGGGTCCATAAGGGTTCTAGGCTTTTGTTTTGTGTCCTAGAATGCTTAGAAAATCTTCATAATTGCTGGAACTTTTAGGGACAATTAGGAAAAATCAAACCAAAGTAGGAAACCTTGGCTTAACTTTCCTACTTCAAGTAGGAATCCTTGTTGGAGTAGGAATCCTTGTTCTTCTAGGAATCCTCATGTGATTAGGAATCCATCTTCAATTAGGAATCCTTCGTTGATTAGGAATCCTTCGTCGATTAGGAATCCTCCTTCATGTAAGCACTTTCCTACTTCAACTAGGAAACCTTGTTCAAGCAGGAATCATCATCTTCAAGCCTTCAAATTCGTCCAAACCTTGGCTCCAAATATGTGACATGCATTCCAAACTCCATTTTGCTCCAAAAAGCTCCATTTTGCTTCTTTTTGCACACTTTGACCTTAGAACCTGAAAACACACAAAAGTGACTTTAAACACTAAAATAGCTAAGTAAACACAACCTAAATGCACGAGAACAAGCCAATTAAGTAGTATAAATATGCTCCTATCACAATGCTATTACTAAAATGCATGTAATACAATTCGAATCTACTGGCCATTTGGAATGTTGTAGACACCAATGAAAAGAGTGGCTTTTAGCCAAATTTCTAGTAGTGTATGTTGCTTGCACGAATAGCGGAAGGATTTGTAGTGACAATATTTTTTTAGACTTGCATGATCATCTTCTTTTCTAGAGGTCTACCAATGTATCAGTTTTATGCCTAAATAATATTATTGAATCACAAGCAGAGTAAAAACTAATAACTACTATTGTTATAAATATTTTTTAATGTATTATACATGATATTAGGAGAAATAATAATCAAACGCATGACCTTAAATGCATGAATCATGAGTGAATACTCTTATTAACCAGAATTCCGAGTTATTCTCGAACTTAATGTTTGCATACATGTTGATAAAGACATCTATAGAATGAGATCAAAGTATGAGGTCATTATGTACGGTTTAAGAAAACAGTAGTAATATTAGTCCATCAATTTTAACCCAATTGGAACAATTGTTTCTCGACTAAAAATTCATGACCATTGGTCCCTTAACTCATCAAAATGTCCAGCTATGGTCTTTTTCGTCAACTTCGTCAGAATCCGTCAAAATAAGTCATGTTGGAAGGACCGTTGTACAATTGGGTTAAAGTTAAGGAACCATTTCTCCAAGTGGGTAAAATTTGAGGGATCATTGCTGCACATTTTGATAAGTTAAGAGATCAATAGTTACGAATTTTTAGTTAAGAAATCATTACTCCAATTGAATTAAAATTGAGACTATTTACACAATTTCTTCCTACACATCAAGGAATTGCATTAAGATGGCACAATAAAAATTAATTACACTAGGTAGCTAGCTTAATTAGGTAGTTAGTTGTTGGTGGTGGTGAGTCTGTTCCACTACTTTTGAGCTATCATTTTGGTATTTACAATGTTATTGGTGTTGAGTATGTTGACAGCCTGTGCTTTTCTGGGAGTTTTGATAAGGTGACAATCGATATGTAGGAATCTTTTGCTTTCTAATCAATCATGTACGTTTTGACAATTCTAGACTAGGATGAGTAGCCGCCTATTTTGCATGGCTACCTACGTGGGATCTGAGGTGAGGTCCGCGCCTTTGCGAGGCTCCTAAATATTTTCACAAATATATATGAGATGGATCTAATTAAACTCCTCTAATAATCCCTTTTTTTTCTTTTTTTTTTGGTAAAGATTTTGTAGCTAAGTTAATTAAAAGTATTTACTATTGCATTAAGGTTCCGAGTTGATTTAATTTCTTTTTTTCTATTATGGTTTTGTATAAAGAATCAAATAGCTTTCGCCGAATAGTATTTGATTGAAGCAAATCTCATGTTTGATTTTAAAGAAAACTAATGAAAATAGTTTGAAAATTTTGAGTTTTAACGATAAGGACAAAATAAAGGATAAAGTAAATAGTACTAGAATTGATTTTTTTTTAATGTAAAAATATGATTTTTCGTTAAAATCAACAGTACCGAGCGTTTTTTGTTAAAATTCCCTTGATTCTATTGTGAGTTCAACGGGCAATTGACGTGAAATGACTCATTCTTGTGAATAACTTGCGAATTTTGATACCTTTCATGTAATTTTCTTTTATCTCAAGTACAAAAACTGAAAGCTAAAAATACAAGGTGGGACCACTATCCTATAAGGAAGGAAATAAGGGAACTTTTTTGCCTTTGGTATAATACTATAATTTTTGGGGTTGTTCCTTCTTTAGTTCCTCGTTCATGGGATCTTCTTTCAACTCTTTGATTCCTTATTTGTTCAATTTTGTGTGCAACAGACACGTAATACTATGGTTAGTAGTATTCCTCTTTACTTGTAAGTAAGAGGTCTTAGGTTCAATTCTCGCCAAAGGCTAATTTGAACGACATTATTACTAACTCATTGTGAAGCTTACCCTACTCTTCTAAACTCTTAATGCATAAAATATCGTTCGCTAAAAAACAAAAAAAAACAAAAAAAATTGTGTGTAACATACACTTACCTTGATTTATGAATGTATGTGGAGTGGGCACAATGGCTTAGCAAAGGCAGGAAAAACTCATTAGTAGCATGGTTGGGCCACATATGGGCTTCGCTCTACATCAATTCATACATAGTCCAATGGGCCTGCCAACAAGCTACCCATTACATTTGGGCATGGATTATCACCACTTTTAAGTATAGTTCATCGTTAACAAGATAATGAATGCTGGGTATTCTATTTAATGTTGTCTGGAAGAAATGGGAATACGTAACTCAACAATAAACAAGGGTTTCAAGTTCTTGGAATTGGCGACCTCGCCAGGCCATTCTTCTTTGAATAATATTTAGAGGTTCTAAAAGATGCTAAATGCTAGTCAGATAGCGAAGTGGAGCCTAGCACCTAGGTGGCTAGACGGGTGATGAGTCAATTTCATATTATATATTTTACCTTATTCTTAATATATTTTGGTAGAATTTTGATACGTTGTTTTATATTTTTAATATAGTACATTTGAATTCCTTTAGAGCAAAACGTGATCAAACAAATGAATTTTATAGTGATTCAAGTTGGAGGACGTTCATGTGTCTCTTGGTGTATTCATGTCAAAATTTAGGATTTTTCTACCAAGCAGTTATTTTTTGACAATAGAATAAAGAAGCAGTGTGCAGTGCTGAAAAATGATGTTTCTGGGCTTAAATTGCATTTTTGGAGCCCAAGATGACATATGATGGGTTCATGACCTTCTGGAAAGTGTTCATAATATTCCAAAATTTAAATCCATCTATATTAGGCTGGTTTTGGAGCAGTTTAGGGGTCCAAAACGTGGTTGTTCAGATTTTAGGTTAATTTCATCATTTAATTTAGGGTTATGTTTCCTATTTTATTCTAGTATTTAGTTTCCTAGTTAGATTGGAAGACCTTTGTTTTAGGAGGATTTAATTTTTACTAGGTTAAATAAGCTTGGCCGGCCCTATTCCTAGCGGCTAGTTCTTCTCCGTGCATTCTAGAAGAGAGGAAATTGGCCAAGCGTAGAAATTTTCAAACTTTTTCATTCAAGGTGTTTTCGATCTTTTATTAATTCAATAAAGAACTTTGTAATTTTTATTATGAATATGCGTAACTAATTTTTTTTTTTTTTTTTTTTTTGCTAGGGTGAGGCCACGTGTCTTAGCAAGAATATGTAGTTTCTCTTCACTTTGCTTATGATTATATGCATGCAAGTTTTCGAATTATTAATCATTGGTTTATATTGTCTAAGTGTCTTGATGATTCACAACCATTAGGATGTTTAGAAAGGTAATTTGATGCAATTTTGGTCAGAGGTCAGTCATTGAAATTGACGAAGGCTTCTTGTGATTAATATATGCAAGTTCACTTAGGATGAATAGCACATCTTAAAGGTTGTATGGTTTTTCAAAAGGTTTCACAAAACTTAATGAGTCATGCATGTTTAGGTTTGATCTGAATATCACAGATGGATTGCATGCTTGATATACGCTCTATATTGGGGGTCCAAGTAGGCATATATTAGGAAAACCTAACCTTCAAAATATGCATGTATAGGTCATAAGTAATTGGGAGAACTATATAGGATTGTTAAGGTGACGGCAGATCCCTAGTGCTTTCTTAATTGGATTTCTACAAAACTGTTTCCTTTTTCCTCATCTTTAATATTGCAGATTGGTTTACTTTTATTAATTAAATTCATTTTTATTAAATTAGGTCATAAAAATCATCTCAACTTTATGTTTTACAATAATTATTTGGAATTTGGTTTGCCTCGAATTATTTAATAATCCATGTGGAGAACGACCTTGCGAGATCCATTTGTATTACAATAATCTTGTCATTCTTGCAAATATTATGGGAGTTTTTAACCCTTTTGCATGTGTGGTAAAATCCCTATCAACACGCCTAGATGGATTTAAGTAAATTTAATATATATTGTATATAAGTATATTTGTACATAAAAGACACATAATTGTATACATAAATCGCAAAATAAAATGACATGTAGGTTATAAAGTATTAGAACATATTAAAAACATGGAAATAAGTATATAATGAGTGTTTACCCAAGTATTCAACAAGTCTCATATATTTTATTGAAAAAATAAAATGTAAAATGAAAGTTATCTATTTTCTATTTAAGTGAGAGTCAAGACCCAGGTGGCGCCTAGGTGGGTTTAGGCAGGCTAGGCGGACGTCTAAGTGGGTCTAGGTGCAATTTCTTAATTTTCAAACGCCTAGAGACTAATCGGGGTGGTGGCTAACCGCCTAGCGCCTAGGCGGAAATTTTTAGAATAATGCTCAATGTACTTAGTTGATGTGGCTCAGTAAAAACTGCTATGTGTTTTTTATTTTCTAAAGCTAAAAAAATAATAATAATAATAACATGTTCATTATTTTTTTTTTAAAGTGATTCGTTTTGGAAACTAATTTTGTTGATCTATTTCTCGGTTTCAATGATAACTTGTGCAAGCTTAGCCTCTTTGCTTTTCTGTGTTGGGTCATTTCCCATGATTTTATTCAATCTTTCATGTTGGAGCAAAAAAATTTGGGTACTCTAATTCTCCAACAACAAATAATCTTGAACACATTAAGAAGCCTTAGACACCATCTTTGTTTGTCATCCATAAGAGCAGGGGACCTACAAGAAAGCACTCTAATGCTTAAGTCAATGTTCGTTCAAGATGCTTATGAAATATAGAATGATCTCAAACCTCCCCATTGTTTCTCCGACACCCTTATGCTGATGGGATTATTAGCATTTCATAAGCATTCAAGTCTTGGGTGGCAGGGTACAAATATGGAGTTACATATATACCCATTGTCCCATTGTCTGGGAAAACCCATGAATGAGATAATCCATTTTATTTTACATGATTTTAGTTGTTTGATTCGTACATGGCAACCGCACCACATGCATTCTATGTTACATTAATATATTTCATTGAATCATATTGTCATATAACTTTTCACTAAGCATGCTAATTTATTATATGTTTGTATGATCTATGTATGACAGTGTTCACAATATGCACACTTTGACGATTGATTGCTTCTATACGATGCTCATACATATTATTGATTAACCAAAGACCAAAATTATGGTAGTCCACACTACTGATCAGCTTATAGATTGATAAGCCACATGCTTATGATGACCAAGATTTAGTCTAAACGGTGATCTCATGTTTGACCGGACACCCACTTGCTCGGACACTCACTCATTTGGACACTTATGCAATCGGACACCTGCAAGCTTGGACACCTATTCATTCAAGCACTTACGAGATTGGACACCCACAAACTTGGACACCCTTCAACTCGGATCTAGACTCATGGACCCAACTCCCAGTCCCTACGTATGGCCTTGACTTAAAGACCCAACTTATGGACCCGGTCCGTGGACCCGACACATAGACCCAATATGCGAACTCGACAAGCGGACCCGAGTCATGTCGAGAGTTAACTCATAATGAGTGAAAGCTGACATCAAGTGCATACTCGCAATGAGGAATGCCACGAGCTGAGTCGCCTCGCAACGAACACTGCCTCCAGCCAAGCAACCGCCTCGCGAGAGCATTGCCTCTAGCTGAGCAACCTCGAAATGTGTGCTACCTCTAGCTGAGTATTGATTCACGTTGAACACTGCCTCATGTCGAGCATTGGTTTTGGATGACATCTAGTCACTTCGACCCACACATGGATTGGATTTGAAGTATCCAGCCAAAAGACTCTCTTGACTGAAGACTTGGGGGACTCCTGTTGTACCATATATTGGGCCCTGGTATTTGGGCCTCACGACCTAGCTCATGAAGCATGTAAGAGGTGAAGGGAACCCTTATTCTATAAAAGGGATCTTTCACCTCACTTTAGGGGGGATATGGCAAAGAAAGCAAACTCTAGCCTCCATATTGTAACCCTCAATTTACATAGTGAAACTAGATCGACACCAATGTGGACGTAGCCTCAACTTGAGGTGAACCACGATATATCTTTATGTTCTTGTGTGTTTGTGTGATTTACGGTTGGATTTACTTTGGTCTAAGATTGACCCAATTTTGTGCATCAACAAGCATGTTAATCAACACTTAAGTAATAATTCAATCATCAACCCCCACATAATTTGATTTAAAAAATTCAATATAAAATTTTAACTCAGTTGCAGTCCTATTAGATTAGGAATGTGATTATGTAAATCCTATCATATTTGGGATATCCTTATGGGATTCTACCATATCTCTTATATTAGATATTATCCTATTAGTGTTATAATCATATTAGAGTAAGGAACTTATCTTCCCTACTACTATAAATAAAGGCACAATGGAGTGGAATAACACACACCTCACAATTACACCTCTCTCTCATTCTCTCTATTGTGCCGCATCCCCTCTCTCTATATTATCTTTATATTGTTTAGTAAATTACACCTATAACACATTATTAGCACGCTCTTGACACTGCTAAAGAGAGTTTATTATTTAATCAGGGGAGTATTACATTTTGATCATTCCTTTTATGATTAATTTATTATTTTATTGAATTAATCTACATGTTATTGATTCAATTTAATTTTTCTTTGTTCAACGTGATACAACGCATTAGATATGCAATTTCAGCTTTTCGAGAAAGATCTTCTACAAATTCAAAGGCTTTTGTTGTTTTTTGCCAATCAGGTACGCTTAAAATAAAAGAAGATATTTGAAACGACCATGAAGCATGAAAACATTCCCATTGATTACGTCCATGAATGAGTACAATTCTAAAGTTTATAAATCCGATCGAATTTTGACTAGATAATACTTTTCTCGTCCTTCTATATTTCCAACTTGCTCCTAAAGCGTTAGCGTAGAAAATAGAAGTTTACCAAATTCTCAAATCTGATTACTACCACAAATGTGAGAGAAATGTATAGACTTAGCTTCGGCTTAAGTATCGCGAACGATATAGACCCAGTTGGCTGGAGTCTACTGAATGGTGATACCTAGTTTCAGCTAGGGCCTACCAAAATGTATGTTCTACTTCGGCAGAGGTGTACTGAACTAACCTCTTCAGCTTCGGCTGGAAATTTTCGAACCCAAGTCTGAGTCTGTGTCTCTCACAAATTTCGAGTTTATTTTACAACATATGGTATAATCAAGGCTTGCCAAGGTGTGGCATTATGCCTGAAGCGAGATCCTTGACACCTAAGACCTAAAACTTCAAGAATAAGGAATAATGTTCTTGAACCTCAACCTTGTAGAATCTACATCCATTTTGATGGAAACGATCATTGGTTATACACATGTTCTTACCCCTACCAATGTTGTTGAGGAGTACCATTCTAATAATCAATATGTGAGACTAATTTTACTCCACCAAACATCATTGGAAGAGGAGAATTTTGATCTGAATGGCCTTGTTGGCTGAATCCCCCTAGTAACTTTGTTTTACTTTGTGAACATTTTTCTATGTTCTTTGATTCACGTTTGGTGTTTGATGAGTAGATTTTATATTATATATTTTACCCTAATCTTAGTATATTTTGGTTAATATTTTGGAAGAATTTTGATACTTTAAATTGTATTTTTAATATAGGACTTTCGACTTCCTCTGGAGCAAAACAAAACCAAATGGATGAATTTTGGAGTAATTCTAGTTAGAGACGTTCGTGAGTCACTTAGCTTGATCGTATCAAAATCTGGGATTTCTCCACCAAGCGGTTATTTTCTGGCGATAAAATAAAGGAGTGATGCGCAGTGCTGGAAAATGACTTTTTTGGACTTAAATTGCGTTTTTTGGAGCCCAAGATGACCTCGAATGGGTTCTTGGCCTTCTAGAGAAGTGTTTAGAATATTCCAAACATTAGATCTAGCTATATTGGGCCAGTTTTGGAGCAGCTTATAGGTCCAAAACATGGTTGTTCAGATTTTAGGCGAATTTTACCATTTAATTTAGGGTTATGTTTCCTATTTTATTTGATTATTAATTTTAGTTTCCAAGGGGGAATAGAGGACCTATTTTTATGGTTTGTTGGGGGGGGGGGCTTAGCAGATATATTGCTTGGCCGTCTACAGTTTTTCACTACGCTTTATTTTATGCAATTTTAGAGACAGGGAGAATTGCTAGGGTTTTGGAGATTTTCTACTTGAAGATGTTTTCAATCCTTTTCTTAATAATATTTTCTATGATTTCAATTATGAATATGCGTAACTAATTCCTACTGCTAGGGCGAAGCCTTGAGCCTTAGCATGAATATGTGATTTTTATTTAATTACTTATGATTGATTGCATGCATACTTTGAATTGTTAATCACTGGGATAAAAACTATCTAATTGTCTTAATGCTTGATCACCATTAGGATCTTTAGAAAAGTAATTTGATGCAATTTTGGTCGGAAGGTTCCTTGAAATTGACGATGGCTTCTTATGATTAATAATTGTAATTTCACTTAGTATGAACACCACGTCTTAAGGGTTGCATGGTTTTTCAAAGGGTTTTCATAAAGCATAATAAGTCTTTCATGTTCAGATTTGATCCGAACATCCGGACGGATTGCATGTTAGATATACGTTCTATGTTGGAGGTTCCAAGT
>VIEB01001680.1:4509-32313 GCA_006547085.1 Malus baccata
CTACCGGGGTCTTTGCATTTAGGTGGCAACTTTCTTTGCAACATTGCAGAGACATTCTCGCTCACATGTACCACTTCTTTCTCTCGAATACGTTTCCTTGTTGTACAAAGCTTTTTCAAACACTTGGCATACTTTGGGATTTGCTTAGTAGCATCAAGGAGTGGGATATTGACATGCACCTTTCTAAACGTCTCTAGAACATCTTTTTCCTCTTCTTCATTCTTGGCTTACAAAAATCTGCTAGGAAAGGGTACATTTGGAGGAATAACATTAGAATTATTTGGAATTGGAGCTTTCTTACCTATGGTGGACGGATTGGATTGTTTATGGGATGTAGGAGGCTGCGGCAAGGGTGCTTCCTTCCTTGCCGTGGCCTTGGCTTGGTTCTCCTCTTCGAATGTCAACTTCTCGTCTTCTTTTTGGGCTGATTTAGATGGTTGTGGATCTGTTCCAACTTCTTTTCCACTCCTTAGCATGATTGCCTTGGCAGATTCAAAGCCTCATTTTGGATTTACAACAGTTGAACTAGGAAGTTTTCCTTGTTCTCGGAATTGGCCCACAAACTCCGCAATCTGCCCTACTTGCTTCTCCAACTCGTCCACCTTCTTGTCCTTAATTTGCATACTCTGCGCCATAGAGGTTAGTAATTGAAAAATCTGATCATTATCAATAGAAGAACCTGATTTGTTTTGGGCAGGTTGTGCTTGGGGTTAAGTTGGTGCAACCGTCCTTTGATAGAAACCCGAGGGTTGTTGCCTAAATGTAATTTGTTGTTGGCCTTGTTGGGGTTCTCGCCATTTGAAATTTGGATGATCCCTCCATCCCGGATTGTATGTATTAGAAAATGGATCATTTCTGGGTTGAGTTTGATCTTGAAAACCAATGGCGCTTGCACTTTCCCAACCTCCATTCTCAATTAGTTGAGGGCATTGCTCTGAGAGGTGTCTTTGCATAGAGCACATGCCACAAACCTTTGGTCTTTACATCTTGTTTCCTTCAACAGCCTACGACACAAGAAGAGTAAGATTAGCCAATTGAGATTGTATTTCGGAAATTGAACTTACCTCATGCACTTGTTGTTGCTGTGGGGTGCTTCTTTGTCCAACACCTTCGTACTGTTGAGCATTCAATGCTCGATTAGCAATCAATGTCTTTGCAGTCGTGGGGGTATTGTCCACCAACGCTCATCCCGCTGAGGCATCTAGCATTTGACGTTCAATTGGTAGAAGCCCCTCGTAGAAGTATTGTAGAAAAAGCTCCTCCTTCATTTGATGCTGTGGACAAGAAGCAACAGGAGATTTAAAACGTTCATAATACATAGGAAAAGACTCACCTTCATCTTGTTGAATTCCACTTATCCTTTTTCGTAGAAGAATGACTCGAGAAGTTGGGAAAAACTTCTCCAAGAAAGCCCGTTTCATGCTCTCCCAAGATGTGACGGTTTCGGGAGCTAATTTATACAACCAATCTTTTACCTTTTCCATGAGAGAAAAGGGAAAGGCCTTCATCTTCAATATGCTCCCGTCAACATTGATTGGAGTCATGCTTGAACACACCACCTCAAACTCTTTCAAGTGCTTGTTAGGATCCTCCATGGACAACCCATGGTACTTCGGAATATGGTGTAGCAAACTTGACTTTAACTCGAATTCCTCGGTCTTTCCTTGGGCAGCCGCGGGATATTGAATACATAGAGGTGCGGCATTGTCCAATCCCGAAGCCGAAAGCTCCTTGATTGTACGATTGTCTTGTGCCATGGCTTCCTCTACTTCACCCACTCTTGCCGTGGGTTGCTCTTCCTCAGACTCAACTTCGGCTTCTGAATTTGAACTTGATTCACTAGGTTCTGGATTCTTCCTTTTTCGTATCAATTCTCGCTCAAAATCGTCGTCAAAGTCCAAGATGTGTTCACGAATCGGATGAGAACTCAGAGTCATAAACTAGTACCTAAAAACAAGAAAACAAGGTCAGAATCTGGAATTAATTAGACAAACTGAAATAAAACAATCCAAGGGATTAGCAATGTTGCTAATCCCCGGTAACGGCGCCAAAAATTTGATGCGAAATATATAAGCACACAAATTAAACCCTCTTTTTATCAATTGTAGTAAGGAATGTAAGTAGGGATCGTTCTAAGTCAGGGATTAGGAGGGATTGCTAAATCACTTAAAAACTGACTCAAAAACGTGAAAACAAAGTTTAAAACACTAAACTAGACTCAAAGAATGCAAAACTAAACTATAAAACACCAAAACAAACCAAAAGACTCAAAACAGCACCTGAACACTCAAAACTGCCTTAAAAACACAATCTAGGCAGTTTTGAACACCTAACACAAATTTGGACGAAATTAAGTTATTACTTGCTCAAGACACTTCAAAACTCAAACTAAATGGATTTCTAACTAATCTAACACTTCAAAATAAAGGGGGAATTGGTTTTGACGAAAATTGAAAACAAAAACAAAACTTGTAAATTGAACAGATTCTAAAACGAATTTGATAAAAGTGAATGGATGGAAGGCTAGCTAAGGGGTTCTTCTCCACACATATCACACTTGCATACGAACCGATTTCCAATTGCTTTTCAACAAAACCATGAATTCCCAACACCCCAAGTCAATTAGATACGCTTAAATTAACTTTCAAATTTCCCATATGTCAATGAATTGGATGGAAAAAGCGCATCGCAACCAAATTATTCCTCAAAAGTTCCCTACATGAAAGCACATAATAGAGATACAATTAAAGATCATTACGTTCAATGGAAATCATAAGTATTGACGAGGCACTCCTAACTATGAAAGCGCATGATACTTATGCCAAGAATTTACTTAACACGATTGTGATCAACAACCTTTACTACTTGTGAATATAAGTTCAAAATGATTGGGTGAAACTCCCTTATATCCTAGCATTAGATTTATGCATTAAAATTAAGCGTGCACTCTCAACCAACACACACAAATCAGTTTAATTCAAATAGATAAGCAAATTGAATCCACAACTTATGAAACGCAATTAGAAGTAATCAAATCATATAACAAGCATAAACATGGTTTCGAATCCCCCCTAGCCGAGGGGGGTTTAGTTCCTCATATGCACAAAGCAAATATAAATAAGTTTAGACATTGAAATACAAAGAAAGAGAACACCTAAAACGCTCCAACTTCGAAGCAGGTGCATCCACGATTCCTCCTTCCTCCTTGCTGCGACACAGGGACTTTGGACAGGTTTTTGGGTTATTAAATGGTGTAGAATGGAGGGGGACGTATGGAAGGGTTTAGGAGTGATGGGTGGTGCGGCTAGGGGTTGCTTTTGGCAGAAATTTGGGAGAATGGTGGTGGAAGGGTGCGGCAGAGATAGGGAGTGAATTTTTGGCGTGAATTGTGAGATATGAGAGGTGGTAATTCATCTAGGGATGAGATATGAGTATATATAGGCACCTAAAACCCTAGGGTAATCAGATATGGACTTGGATAACCCAAATCCACAAGGAAAAAGGCTTAGAAAATCAGAATCCAATAGGAAACAGGTTAAAAGGTGCGGCAAGTTTGATGGGGAAAGGATTGGCCTTCTAGAATGCCTTGCAAGGCAAGGTAAAAGGTTCTAGATCAGGTATAGGTGCGGCATGGATTAAGGAATAAGGATAGGGCTTCTAGAAAGCCCAAAACCAAGAGAAAATAGGGCCTAACCCACGACAAAGATGAGAAAATGTTCTAAAACCTTCCATTGTTGAATCCAATGCTTAGGAACCCTCCAATGTTGTTGAAACATAATGCCAACTAGTTTTAGGAAAGATCAACCCAAAGTAGAAACTTTTAGGCTTAACTTTCCTACTTCAAGTAGGAAACCTTGTTTGAGTAGGAATCTTCATTCTTCTATGAATTCATCTTCAACTAGGAATCCCTCGTTGATTAGGAATCCTTCTTCAACTAGGACTCCCTCGTTGATTAGGAATCCTTCTTGGACTAGGACTCCTTAAATCTTCAAATCTTCAATAACGTCCAAACCTTTTGTTCCAAGCATGTGCTATTTACTCCAAGCTCACTTTTGCTCCAAAAAGCTCCAAAATGCATCATTTTGTATAATATGCCCTTAAAACCTGAAAACACATAAAACTAGCTTAAAAGACTACTTAAACAAAGAAAACATAACGAAAATGCATAAGAACTAGCTAACTAAGGTGCATAAATATGCTCCTATCACTTTGCCGTGCCTATATATATGTGTTTTAAAGCCTAAATTCGTCACCACCTCCCTCCCATTCAGAAATACATCCAGCCGCATCCTCTCCACCATTATACACCATTCTACATCCCTTCCCACCACCATACATCCTTGCCGCAACCCCCATTCAACCTAAACCTATTTCTGACTCTTTCATACGTCCATAACCATCCATATACTCTTGTGCCGTAGCAAGGTGGGGAAGAAGAAGGCCCTTGGCGTTTCATGGTTGCAGATTGGAGCGTTTTAGGTGTACTTCGTTCTTGTTTTCAATGTTTATTTTGTTATTACTTTCTGATTTTGCTGTAATCATGAGTGGCTAAGCCCCTAATTAGTTAAGGGGAAGTTTGAAGCCATGAACATGCTTGAGATATGAATTGATTTCTTCCAATTGTGATTCGTTAAGTTGTGATTGCAATTCAATTATCTATTTTATTCATAACTGATTCTTGTATGTTTATTGAGGATGCATACTTAGTTTTCATACATGAATTAGATGCTAGAATATAAATGAGTTTCACCTAATAGTTACAAGTTTATATTCATTAGTAGTGAAGGTTGCTTATCACAATCGCGTTAATTGAATTCTTGGTAAGTGTATCATGCATTCATAGTTACAATTGCCTCGTCAACACTTTTGATTTTCATGAAACGTAATGATCTCTTATTGTATTTCTATCATGCATTCATGTAGGGGACTTTTAGAGAATGATTTGGGTTGTTGCATGCATTCATCCAATCCAATGAGTAAAGGAAAATCTAAGGGTTATTTTGTGCATCACGGTTAATCTGGGGTGTTAAGCATCATAATCTATTGAAAAGCAATTGGAAATCAATTCATGTCTAAGTGTGTCATGTGTGAATAATTGACATCTAACTAATCCATCCATCATCTTATTTATCAATTTCGTTTTATAATCTGCTTAATTTTATAACTTGTTTGTTTGTTTAAAATTCGTCCAATTCAAAACCCCCCTTTTACTTTCTTGTTTCAAAGTGTTCAATTTAGGTTTTGTTTGTGTTTTTGAGTGTTTTGGTTCAAGCCAAGACACTAAATCTGCCCAGATTGTGTTAAGGTCAGAATCTGCCCAGATTGTGTTTTTAGGCAGTTTTTAGTGTTTTTAAGCTGTTTTGAGTCTTTTGAATATGTTTTGAGTCCCTTGAATCCATTCAAACGTTTTTAACTTTGTTTTTATGTTTTTGAGTCCGTTTAGAGGTTTTAGCAAGCCCTCCTAATCCCCGGTTTAGAACGATCCCTACTTGCATTTATACTACGATTTGACAACAAGAGGGTCTAATTTGTGTGCTTAACTTTTATCACATCAAAAGGTTGCGGCTGAATGTGTTTCTGGTGGTAAGGAGATGGTGATGAATTTATGGCTGAAAATATGTATATATAGGCACGGCAAGGCTAGGGTTAATCAGATTAGGGTTATGAATCAGCACATTAAAAGTATTAAGGCCCTAGGGTGTGGCATTGAGTTTAAATCCACCAAGAAAAGGGTTTGGCCCAATTAATCTCTGAAAATGATTTATATAACCCAAATCCACAAGGAATAAGGCTAATAAAATCAGAATCCAAGGGGAATTGGATGAGGAAAGGTGCGGCAGGTATTGGAGGGAAGGGATAGTGGATTGCAAGGCAAGGCAAGGCAAGGCATTCTAGAAGGGAATAGGCGCCACCCTTGTAAGGTTTCTAGAAACAATGTTTGTGTGGCTAATATGGGACATCTAGAAGGGAATGCTTCTAGAAATATATATTTAGGTCCCCTTGCAACTAGGTTTAAGGCATGATAGGATTAGGATAAGATAAGATAAGGTTGGTTTGGATAAGATAATGTTGGATAAGGTTGTGGATAATGTTTCCTCTTTTGAGCTTATTCCTTATTTTCTTTGTCTTGAATATAATTTCTTCATCTCCTTATCAGATTCCTAGCATTTTGAACTCCAAATTTGTCCATGCACCTTGGCCCATACATGTGCTATCCATTTAGTGCCCAAAACTGCTCCGAAATACTCCAAAATGAACTTTCTTGATACTTTAGCCCTTTGGTCCTACAAACACACGAAAATGACTTGAAATACTAATTTAACTAAGAAATAACCATGATAGGAGCATATTTATGCGACTTAATTGGCTTGTTCTCGTGCTTTTACGTTGTGTTTCTTTAGTTATTTTAGTGTTTAAAGTCACTTTTGTGTGTTTTCAGATTCTAAGGCAGAAGTGTGCAAAACGATGTAATTTGGAGCCTTTTGGAGCAAAAGGAATGGATGAATTGAAGACTTGAAGAAATTAGGAGTCCTAATCAACGAATGATTCCTAATTGATGATGGATTCCTAATCACATGAGGATTCCTAGAAGAACAAGGATTCCTACTTGAAGTAGGAAAGTTAAGCCAAGGTTTCCTATTTTGGTTTGACCTTTCCTAATTCTAAAAGTACTTATGTTCCAGCCACTTTGAGGACTTCATATGCACTTGAGGACACAAAACAAAGGCCCTAGAACCCTTAGGGACCTTTGCCGCACTTGCCCCATATTCCACCTTCCTTGCCGTGCAAGGGATCCACTTCCCCTTCAGTTTTAGGACATCTAACCTTCCCTAAAACCCATGCCGCACCTTGTGAGGAATTTCTGACCTTTCCTCTTCCTTGTCGTGCAAGGGAGAGTGATTCTTTCCTATTTTCTGAATTAAAACACATTCCTTTTGTGTTTTAATCCCATGCCGCACCTTTTAGCTTATTTCCTTTAAACTTCTGATTTGTTTCCCTAATTCTAGAAGCTTTTGACTTAATTTCTGATTACCTAAATAACCTAGAGTTTTAATTCCTGAAATCCCCTTTATAAACTTCCTTTTTGCAGCCACAAAGAAGCATTCACTCCCATTCACGCCAGAAATCATTCACCCATCCTTGCCGCACCCATCTTTCACCATTCTCCATAGTGTGTGACCCCAAACACTCCTAGCCGCACCATACATCCATCCTAAACACCATTCCACCCTTCTACACCATCCATAACCCCCAAAACTCACCCACTTGTGTGTTGCAGCAAGAAGGAAGAAGGAAGGATCCTTGGATGTCCAAGCTTCATTGTTGGTGCATTCTAGGTGTAATTCCTTTTATGATTTCAATGTGTAATTTCTTTTCCTTTCGTTTTGCTATGAACATGAGTGGCTAAAACCCCTATTGGTTAGGGGTGATTTCAAAGCCATGACTATGTGTGCAATTTGATTTGATAAATTCCAGTTATGAATTCTTGAATCGTGAATGCAATTGGCTTAATTATTTGATTGATAACTTATTTGTGTTTGTTAATTAGGGGTCGACACTTAATTGGCATGCATAAATCTGATGCTAGAGTATAAGGATGTTTCACATAATCGTTACAAACTTATATTCATATGTAGTGAAGGTTGCTAGTCACAATCGCGTTAAGTTCAATTCCTAGCATGAGTGACATGATGTCATAGTTGCAAGTGCTTTGTCATTTCTTATGGTTTTAATTGAACGTAATGATCTTTGATCGTATCTCTATTATGATGTCATGCAGGGGACCTTTGAAGAATGCTTTGGGTTGTCGAATGATGTCATCCAATCCAATAATACAAGGGAAATCTGAGAGTTAGCTAGTGATGTCACGGTTAATTTGGGGCAATGTCGTTCATAATTCTATGAAGGAATAACTGGAAATCGAGTCGTCTGCATACGTGTCATGTGTGGAGAAAGAGCCTCTAACTAATCCATCATCCATTTAAACTCCCAATTCGTTTTACAATCTGTTTTAATTACAAAGTTTTTGTTTTGTTACAAGTTATAACCCAATTTCGTTCAGATTTGTGTTAGAGTTCAAAACTGCCCAGAAAGTGTTTTTAAGGCAGTTTTGAGTTTTTTGGTTGCTGTTTTGAGTCTTTTGGTTTGTTTTAGTGTTTTAAATTTTAGTTTTGCATTCTTTGAGTCTAGTTCAGTGTTTTAAACTTTGTTTTTACGTTTTTAAGTCAGTTTTCAAGTGTTTAGCAATCCCTCATAATCCCCGGTTTAGAACGATCCCTATACTTTGCTACAATTGATAAAAAGAGGGTTTAATTTGTGTGTTTAGTATTTTACGCATCAAATTTTGGCGATGTTGCCTGGGACTAGCAACTTTGCTAATCCCTTGGATTGTTTTCTTTTCATTTATTTGATTTTGTTTAAGTTTCTGACCTTGTTTTATTTTCTTGTTTTAGGTACTAGTTTATGACTCGGAGTTCTCGTCCGATTCGTGAGCATATTTTAGACTTTGACGATGACTTTGAGAGGACTTTGAGAAGGAATAGGAACCATCAAGACCATAACCCACCTAGCCCGGAACTTGACCTTGAAGAACAAGTTCTAGAAGAGGAGGAGGAACCCATGGCACAAGTGGGTGAAGAAGTGCAAGGTATGGCCATGGACAACCATACACTCAAGGAGCTTTCTGCCTCGGGATTGGATAATGCCGCACCCTTGTGTATCCAATATCCCACGACTGCTCAAGGTAAGACCGAAGAGTTCGAGTTGAAGTCAAGTTTGCTCCACCACATTCCAAAATACCATGGGTTGTCCATGGAGGATCCGTACAAACATTTGAAAGAATTTGAAGTGGTGTTTCAAGCATGACTCCTGTCAACGTCGATGGAAGTATTTTGAAGATGAAGACTTTTCCATTCTCTTTGATAGACAAAGCCAAGGATTGGTTATACGAATTGGCTCTCGGAACGGTCACGTCTTGGGAGAGTATGAAGAGGGCATTTTTGGAGAAGTTTTTCCCAACTTCTCGAATCATCCTTCTTCATAAAAAGATAAGTGGTATTCAGCAAGAGGAAGGTGAGTCTTTTCCCACTTATTATGAACGTTTTAAATCACTTGTTGCTTCTTGTCCACAGCATCAGATGAAGGAGGAGCTACTTCTACAATACTTTTACGAGGGGCTCCTACCACTTGAACGTCAAATGCTCGATGCCTCGACGGGTGGAGCATTGGTGGACAAAACACCCATGGCTGCCAAGATCTTGATTGCTAATTGATAGGAGCATATTTATGCGATTTAGTTGCTTGTTTTAGTGCTTTTATGTTATTAGTTCTTAGTTATTTTAGTTCTTTAAGCTTCTTTTGTGTGTTTTCAGGTTCATAAGACGTATTTGGCGAAAGGATGCATTTTGGAGCCTTTTAGAGCAGTTTTGGGCTTATTATGGATAACTTGTATATGGAGCAAGGTGGATGGATGAATTTTGAGTCAAAAGAGGTTAGAAACATGCTACAAATCAGAAAAGGAAAGTTCATGACAAAGAAGATAAGGAAAGTGCAAGAAAAGAGGAACCATTATCCAAATCCTTATCCAACCTTATCTTATCCAAACCTTATCCTATCTTATCCTAACCTAATCTTGTTCCACCTTAATCCTAGCTACAAGTAGACCTAAAAACCTAATTTCTAGAGGCCCTATCTGACCCTAAAAGGGTGCCACACCTTCCCCCCCCCCCCTTTTATGCCTTCTAGAATACCCAAAATCAGCCATAAGACACTTAGTTTCTAGAAGGCCCAATTTTGGACGAAAATTCTTAAACCTATTTCTAATTGGATTCTGATTTTATTTCGCCCTTTTTCTCTTGGATTTGGATTGTTTAAGTTCATATCTGAAACCAATTGGGCTAGGACTTAAGTTCCCAACCTTTGCCGTAAGCCCTAAGGGCCCTAATCACTTGTATCTGCTAGGTTTAACCGTAATTCTGATTCCTAAGGTTTTTACCATGCTATATATATATGGACCTTAAGTTGCCGAACCCCGAAAGCCATAACCTAAGCAGCCATTCATAATTCATCACAGAAATTCGTCCATACACCCCCTAGGCAGCAAAACACCCCAAAAACCACCATTCTAGCGCCCAGAAAATACAAGCAGCCGTTCCACCTTCTTCCCCCCTCTTTGCCGAGTTCTCCACCACCTTCCAACCATCAAACACTCTTCCACACTCACCCTACACCCCTTGCCGTGCCTCTACACCCCCCAAAATCCAGTCTACATCATCAAAACAGCCCAGAACCCATCAACACCCAATCTGCCGCAAGCAAGGAAAAGGGACAGATTCACTCAATTGTTTGGCTCTTCATTCTAAGTTGTTGAACAATTTTTGGTGTATTCTATCTTATATTTCAATGTCCAATTCTATCTTATATTTCAATGTCTAATTCATGTAATCTTTGTTTTGCTTTAAGTATGATTGGCTAAATTCGTTTTGGCTAAGGGTGTATTCAAAACCATGATTATATATGTGAAATAAGTTGATTACTTCCAGTTATCGTTGCATAAGTCGTGAATACAATTTGCTTAACCATTTGATTTAGAACTTATTCTTGTATGTTGATTGAGAGTGCACGCTTAATTTGCATGCTTGAATTTGGTGCTAGGATATAAGTTTGTTTCACCTAATCGTTATGAATTTATATTCGCAAGTAATGAAGGTCGCTAGTCACGATCGTGTTAAGTAGATTCCTGGCAAGAGTATCATGCTTTTCATAGTTACAAATGCCTTGTCGATGCTTATGATTTCCAAAGAACGTAATGATTCTAACTTGTGTCTTTATCATGCTGTTCATATAGAGAACTTGTTAGGAATAATTTGTTTGCGATGCATATTCATCCAATTCAATGATTCTAGGGAAATCTGAAGGTTAATTTAAGCGGACCTAATTAACTTGGAGTGTCGAGGTTCATAACTTATTAAATTGATAACTGGAAATTGATTTACGTTGCATATATTTCATGTGTGGAGAAGAACTCCTTAGCTATTCCATCATCCATTGATTCATCACAATTTTGTCTTACAACCTGTTTTCTTTACAATCTGCCCATTTAATTTAATTTCGTCCAAACACAATCCCCCCATATTTTGTTGAGTCTTAGTCATTCAAATCTGTTTTATTTTGTGTTTTTAAGCATTCGGAGTCATAAACACTTTTAAATTCGTCCAAATCAAGTTCTAGTTTCTTTTTGAGTCAATTTGATTGTTTTAGGCAGTTTTGAGTGTTTCAAATCTGTTTTGAGTCATAGTAGTCTTGTTAGAGTCTTGTTAGAGTCTTTAAGTTTAGTTTTTGTGTTTTTAAATCAATTTATATTAGATTAGCACCGCTAGTTAATTTCCGGTTAGAACGATCCCTATGTACATCATTACTACAATTGTCACAAATAGGGTTTAATTTGTGTGTCAACATAATTTTCACATCAAATTTTGGCGCCGTTGCCGGGGATTAGCAAAGTTGCTAATCCCTTGTCTTGAGTCTTGTTTAAATTGTTTAGTTTTCTGTTTTGTTTTTAAATTTTGCACCGTGTGTGTGTGTTTTGTTTTGTGCCCTGTATAGGCACCTTATTTCCTTACTTGTGCCGAGTCTATTAAGTTGGTTACTAACCTTGTTTGCTCTTGTGTGCAGGTACTAGTTTATGACCCGTAGCTCACAACATGTTCGTGAGCATATCTTCAACTTTGACGGTGATTTTGAGAGGACTTTGAGAAGGAAAAAGAAATTACAAGAGTCTAATCTTCCTAGTCCCGAACCTGAATTAGAAGAGCAAGAAGTTGAGGTTGAAGAGGAGGTCACGGCAAGGTTTGAAGAGGAAGTACCAACCATGGCAGCAGACAATCGAACCATCAAGGAGCTTTTTGCCTCAGGTTTGGCCAATGCAGCCCCTCTTTGCATCCAATACCCTAGGGCAGACCCTGAGAAGACCGATGAATTTGAGTTGAAGTCAAGTTTGCTACATCATATACCCAAGTATGACACCGGTGAACGTGGACAACAACATATTGAAGATGAAGGCTTTTCCCTTTTCTTTGTTGGAGAAGGCCAATGATTGGTTGTATGAGTTGGCTCCCGGAACTGTCACATCATGGGAGAGTATGAAGCAAGCCTTCTTAGAGAAGTTCTTTCCGACATCACGAGTCATTCTTCTTCGCAAGAAGATTAGTGGAATTCAGCAAAGCCAAGGTGAATCTTTTCCAACTTATTATGAATGTTTTAAAACTCTTGTTGCTTCATGTCCACAGCACCAAATGAAGGATGAGCTACTTCTTCAATATTTTTACGAAGGTCTTTTACCACTTGAACAACAAATGTTGGATGCATCCACGGAAAGAGCTCTAGTGGACAAGACACCTAGGGATGCCAAAACTCTCATTGCTAATCGAGCACTCAATGCACAACAATATGAAGGTGTTGGGCAAAGAGACACCCCACAACCACATCATGTAAATGAGGTAAGTTCTATTTCTGAGTTACAATCCCAAATGGCTAACCTTACGTCTATGTTATCGCAGTTTGTTGAAGGCCCCAAAACGCAAGGAACTACAATCTATGGTGTATGCTCCATTCAAGGACACCAATCTGATCAATGCCCTCAATTAATTGAGAATGGAGAGTGGGAATCTGCCAATGCTGTGGGTTATGGGAATCAAAACCAACCAAGGGGTGATCCTTTCTCCAATACATACAATCAGAGATGGCGTGACCACCCCAATTTCAGATGGAGAGATGCACCACAATATGCCCAACAAAGTGGATTCCGACAACCCCCGGGTTTCTTTCCAAGGCCAATGGCACCACAACCACCTCCTCAAGCACAATCATCCCAAACCAACCCAGGTACGTCTACGAATGATGATAAAACATATCAGTTACTAACCACAGTGGCGCAGGGAATGCAGAACCAAGCAAAGGAGGTTAATGAGCTAAAGAAGCAAATAGGCCAAATGGCAAAGGGAAGTGATCTTTCCTTGCGGTGGCCTTGAGGTTCCTATAGTCAATGCAAACTCTCCAACCTGTTTGGATATGCGTGGGCACAAGTTCATTCTCTGCATTCTTCACCACCGTGACTTCAGATTTCTTTGGAACTTGAACCGGTGAAATCCAACGACTATTTGAAATAGGGTAAATGACTCCACAATCAAGGAGCTTGATAATCTCCTTTTTCACAACTTCCTTCATTGGAGGGTTGACTTGGGGTCCCCTCCTCTAGAAGTATGCGATGCATGCAAGTTGTAGGGCTAATTCCCTTAAAGTCGGCCAAGGTTCATCCAATGGCTGTTTTGTGCTCTTTCAACACGCGAATCAATTTATCCTCCTCCAATGATGTGAGTGATGAAAAGACAATGACGGGCAACATAGACATGCTTCAAATGATCTGGCAATGGTTTAAACTCAAGAATGAGTGCCTAAATCACCGAAGGTTACAACTTGTTAGTAGAAATAAGGATTAGAATTGGTATTGGAGGCTTACCAAGATGTTGTGGCAATGACTCAAGGGTAGCAACCATCTCTCATATTTCTGCACTAGGGGGCACGGCAAGGGCATTCTCATTGTTGCCGTGAATGTGCACAGTTTCTACCTCTTGTTTGTTAAGTCCCAATCCGTGTACTATGGTGGTTTCAAGAGGATCCCTCTCTAATGACTCAAGGTAGTCATGCGCTAACGAATGAAATACATCAATAGAGAAACATGAATGGTCATCAATAGGATATTTTATAGATTCAGAAAGATTGAAATCAATAACATCCCATCAAATTCCATTGTTAACGTCCCCTTGGACACATCTATCTTGGTGTGGGCTATTTTCATGAAGGGTCTTCCAAGTAGGATTGGCAAGGGTGTGGAATGGGCCGAATCTTCCATCTCTAGCACATAGAAATCTGCTAGAAATATCAAGTGTTAACCTGCACCAAAGCATCTTCCAAAACTCCTTTTGGATATATATTAGAACGATCGGCTAATTGAATGATAATACCATCATTTTTAAGCTCTCCTAGGTTCATAGATGCATAAATAGAGTATGGCATGACGTTAATGGATGCACCTAGATCTAACATAGCATGCTCAAACTTGATATTTCCAATAACACAAGGAATTGTAAAACTACCTAGATCTTTGCATTTTGGTGGTAGTTTTCTTTGCAAAATGGCTAAAACATTCTCACTTACCTTTACAACTTCTTTGTTTGAAATCCTCTTCCGTGTTGTGCAAAGTTCTTTGAAAAACTTAACATACCTTGGAACTTGCTTTATTGCATCAAGGAGCGGAATATTCACTTGCACCTTCCCAAACGTCTCAAGAATGTCCTTCTCATTCTCTTCCTTCTTTGATTGCATAAATCTATGAGAGAAAGGTGCATTGGGTGGAATTAGATTAGAATGGATCAAATTGGGAACAATCTTACCTGATAGTGATGGTTTAGGGCCCTTGGAAGGCTGTGGCAAGGATGATTCCACCCTTGCCATGGCTTTGTCCATCTCCTTCTTTTCAATCAACAACTTTTCATCCTTTTTTACTTGGTTTGGACGTGTTTGGCTTGATTCCCACCTTTTTCTGCTTCTCAACATGATGGCTTTGGCGGATTTAAAGCCTCCTTTCGGATTCATAATGGTTGAACTAAGGAGTTTTCCTTCTTCTCGAAACTACCCCATGAACTCTGAAATTGCCCTATTTGTTTCTTCACTTCACTCATCTCATTGGCTTGATTTTGTTGGCCCTGTGTTAATGAAGTTAGTAATTTAACAAGTGTATCATTATCTAATGACGAACCTGAGTGTGTTTGGGCAGATTATGGTGGGACTTGTGGTGGTGCGAATGGCCTCTGATAGAGCCCTGAAGGTGGCTGTCTATATCCTCCTTGTTGTTGATGTTGTTGGGGTTCTCTCCACTTGAAATTCGAGTGATCTCTCCAGCCCGGATTGTAGGTGTTAGAGTATGGATCACTCCGTGGTTGATTTTGGCCTTGGTAACCCATAACATTTGCACTTTCCCATCCTCCATTCTCTATCAATTGAGGGCATTGATCATTGAGATACCCCTGCATAGAGCACACGCCACATACATTTGGTGTAATTCCTTGCACTTTGGATGCTTCAACAACCTGCGATAAAAGAACAGTAAAATTAGCCATTTGAGATTGAAGTTTTGAAATTGCACTTACCTCATTCACTTGTTGTCGTGGGGTGTATCTTTGTCCAATACCTTCGTATTGTTGTGCATTCAAAGCTCAATTTGCAATTAATATCTTGGCAGCCACCGATGTTTTATCAACCAAAGCACCACCCACTAAGGCATCTAACATTTGTCTTTCAATTGGGAAGAGTCCCTCGTAGAAATATTGAAGTAACAGCTCTTCCTTCATTTGATGCTGAGGGTAAGATGCAATTATACCTTTAAAATGCTCATAATATGCTGGGAAGGATTTACGTTGGCTTTGTTGAATGCCACTGATTCTTTTTCTCAAAAGAATGACTCTTGACGTTGGGAAAAACTTTTCCAAAAATGCTCGTTTCATGCTTTCCCAAGAAGTGATAGTTCCGGATGCCAATTCGTATAGCCAATCTTTAGCCTTATCTATAAGAGAGAATGGAAAGGCCTTCATTTTCAGAATGCTCCCATCGACATTGAATGGTGTCATGCTTAAGCACACCACTTCAAACTCCTTTAAATGCTTGTTTGGATCTTCCATGGATAGCCCATGGTACTTGGGAATATGGTGCAGCAAGCTTGACTTCAACTCGAACTCATCGGTTTTTCCTTAGAC
Organism: Malus baccata; assembly: GCA_006547085.1. Lineage (NCBI taxonomy): Eukaryota > Viridiplantae > Streptophyta > Magnoliopsida > Rosales > Rosaceae > Malus > Malus baccata. Next base: position 20,319 of record VIEB01001680.1, read on the forward strand.
AGCCACTGGATATTGAATGCAAAAGGGTACGACATTGTCCAACCCCGAGGATGAAAGTTCTTTGACTGTAGGATTGTCCGCTGCCATGATTTCTTCTTCTTCTTGTTCTTCAAATTAAGATTCGGCCTTTGAATTTGAACTAGGTGGATTAGGTTCTAGTTTCTTCCTCTTCTTTCTTAAAGTTCATTCAAAATTGTCGTTGAACTCCAAGATGTTTGCACTAATAAGTTGAGAACTACAAGTCATAAACTAGTACCTGGAATGAAGAAAAAAAAAACACAATCAGCAACCAGGTGGAAGGCACGGCAAGGACACACAAACACACACACACTTAAAAGAAAACACAAAGACACGAAAATAAACAAGGGATTAGCAAGTTTGCTAATCCCTAGCAAAGGTGCCAAAATTTGATGTGAAATATTCCAACAAGCAAATTAAAACCCTATGATTGTAGTATGTGTAAGTAGGGATCGTTCTAGGCCAGGGATTATAAGGGATGCTAATCTACTCAATTTAAACTTTAAAACACTTAACTAGACTCTTATGACTCAAAACTGACCAAATTGACTCATAACAGTAAAACTGAGTTAAAAGGACTCAAAACAACTACTAAAGAGTGCTTTGGACGAATTTTAAACTAACTTGACTCAAAATACTAAATGGGGACAGATTTGAACGAAATTAACTAAACTAAGATACCAACTAAGACCTAAAGGGGTTTTTTGGACGAATTTGTCAAAACTAAGTAAATTGCAATAAACAAAGTAAGTTAAAACGAAATTAAGGTGAATTCAAGGGTGAAAAGCTAGTTAAAGGGTCCTTTTCCACACATGAACATATGCAACATAAATCAATTTCAAGTATTGTTTCTTTAAACCATGAATAACAATGCCCCAAATTAATCGTGAATGCACTAATTAACTCTCATATTTCTCTAAATTCATTGAATTGAATGGACAAGGCATCGCAACCAAATTATTCTCATCAAGTTCCCTATATGAACAACATGATAGAGATACATTCAAAGATCATTAAGTTCCATCGAAATCATAAGCATTAACAAGGCTATCGTAACTATAAACTGCATGATACTCCAGCCAAGAATCTACTTAACACGATTGTGACTAGCAATATAAGTTCCTAATGATTAGGTGAAAGTCCCTTATAATTTAGCATCAGATTCATACATGCAAACTAAGTATGCATCCTTAACCAACACACAAGAATTATTTATCAATCAAACAGATAAGTAAATCACATTCATGTTTTATGAAACAAAAATTGAAAGTAATCAATTCATATTAAACATATGTCCATGGCTTTGAATTCACCTCTAACTAAAAAGGAATTAGTTCCACATGTTCATAACAATTGAAAAGCAACAGAAAATAAACATGGAAACGAAACGAGGGAAGAAAGAACTCTTAGAACTCCAATGGTTGCAGGTGGCTTGCGCACAAGGTCCTCATTCTCCAATGAAAGCCACAGGAAGACTTCTTCTTCTCCAATGGTGCGGCAAAGGATGTAGAATGGTATGAATTGCGGCTGAATGTGTTTCTGAATTATATGGGGGGGTGGTGCAAATTTGGGCTGAAAATATTTATATAAAGGCACGGCAAACCCTGGGGGAATCAGGTTAGGGTTAGAACTTAGCAAAAATCAAGGATTAGGGCCCCTAGGGTTCGGCACAAAGGTATAAGTCCACCAGGAAAAAGATTTGGCCCAATTAATTTGTGAAAAGGATTTACATAACCCAAATCCACAAGGAAAAGGCTAATTAAATCAGAATCCATGAGGGAAAAGGGTAAGGAAAGGTGCAGCACAAATTGGAGGGAAATGGAGAGGAGTGCAAGGCAAGGCAAGGCAAGGTAAGGCCTTCTAGAAAGGAATAGGCGCCACCTTTTTAGGGTTTCTAGAAACAATGTGTTTTGTGACAGAAATTAGGACTTCTAGAAGGGAATGCTTCTAAAAATAGTTTCTAGAAAAAGATATTTAGGTCCCCTTGCAGCTAGATTTAAGTTATGATAAGATTTTGATAGGATAAGATAAGATAAGGTTAGTTTGGATAAGATAAGGTTGGATAAGGTTTTGGATAATGCTCCTCCTTTTGAGCTGATTCCTTATCTTCTTTGTCTCGAATTTATTTTCTTTATCTCGTTAGCATATTCCTAGCATTTTGAACTTCAAAAACGTCCATCCCAAGTGCTCCCCACATATGCTATCAATTTAATGCCCAAAACTGCTCCAAAATGCTCCAAATTGCACTTTTTTGTCAACTTTGTCATTTAGATCTACAAACACATGAAAATAGCTTAAAACACTATAATTAGTAAGAACTAACAACATAAATGCAAGAAAACAAGCGAACTAAGTCGCATAAATATGCTCCTATCAAACAGTCAACTAAAATCCCCTTGGTTCATCAATAAAGTATCCATTTGATGCCTTCTACCTCAATTGAAGGCTAAAAGAGATTTCTAATAACTGTAAACATTTTTTTGCAATGTTAATTGTCCTAAATTGTGAAATGATTTTTGAGTTAGAAAACATTTTAGTATTTCTAAAGAAGCATGTGGTGGTAATTGCTTATTCATGAAGCAATTTTAAGTGATTACTTAAAAATAAAAACCTCAATTTTTAATGAGGATAATACTTACATTACTCAGAATGCACATATCTTACCTCTTGCGAATAACATATTTGTATTGTATAAATATTATAATTGAAACCTTTCAATTTCTTATTCTTTGTTTGAAGATCATTCCTACAAAAGAAAATCATTCGAATTGGAGATTGTTTAGTCATCCAAAGGTATTAACTGAATAGATGGTTCATCATAAATATGTTACTTGGTACTCAAGTTGTCCATTTGTTCACAACATTTGGAGGCATTAACAATCTTTGATGGGGACGATTTTTTGTAGGGATAATCTTCATATGAAGAGTAACAAATTTAACATTCAGATTATGAACTTTATATACAGTGATGATACATTATTCGTAAAGGATGAAATATATGCACTCCTGTTAGAGGATACAAGTATTGTCCTAAACATAATAAATTAAACGTATATCCTAAATATGACCTAAATTTGCAAAAGTTTGTGCATGTTCCCCCATCGTGTATTCGAGTATTCATGAAGGAATACTTCAAGCGCCACCTGTACTCAAGGGAAGCTAACAAGTTGTGCCTTGCCTCCATATAAAAAATAACAGTAACCACATCAAGATGTGAAGTATAAGCAATTAAACATCAAAATATATAATATCAATAGTGAGTGTTTTTATATATATTCTTAATCGATGGAATAGTAGTTTGTGTACGATGAAATCTGAAACGTGTGCAAAAGTTCATATATAACACGTAGAATCCAAGAGCGTACATCACACTTTATCATCGAGGAGCTTAGTGGTAGCACTTGTAACATGCAATTTTAATTTTTTTTAGGAATGCCAATTAATTAATAATAGTCCTATATTAATTGGGACAATGAAATGCAAAAGAAAAAATAGGAAAGGGAATCAAGAAGCAAAGCTCTCAGCCTGGGGGCAGAAGTGTCATTTTCCCACCTCCTTTTTAAGGTTCACATCTCCTCCCCCTCTGCCCTAACTGAAAACGACTGCAAGCAACCTGTGGTCTACCTGTGTATATATCTCCACTAATATAGATATAATATATAGAATTTTATTAATTTCATGTATAAATATGGAATTTACACACCGACTCCAAAACCATTAGCCCTCATCTCTCTCTCTCTCTCTCTCTCTCCCTCTCCCTCTCTCTTCTTGTACTTATCTCTCCGACTCTCTCTCGGTTTTGGATTGTGTTTCTTGATAAATTGATATACAGAGATAATATTCTGTGTAGCTCCTGAATTGATTCAAGAAACGAAGATGGTGGATCTTCAAACTGTTTGCTGCATGTGTGGTGACCTGGGTTTTCCTGACAAACTCTTCCGCTGCAACAAATGCCGCGATCGCTTTCAACACTCGTATGTATTTTCGCCATCGCCCATCATCATCATCATCATTATCATCATCATCATCATCACCATCATCATCTCATATATGTCATGCATCATACATAATGTAAAGATATGATATTTGCTATGTATGTATGTATGTATGTAAACTGTAAAGACATCATATATATATGTATCATCATGAACATGATCATGGATTCATAGTTCATAGGTGTGATAGGTACTGATAACTGAATAGGTAGAGTTAAAAACCCATCTCTATAAAACACCCACCAAACCTACCTATTATTATTGGTACCATGCATCATATATATGATGTTCATGATCATCATGGTATAATAAGACCATGAGACTTGCATCCTATGTCATCATCAACAACATATATTTGTATAAAAATGTCTATAATGCTGTAACCATGCCTAGTCCTATTATGTCAATATTTCAATTAATATAAAGCTGATAAGAACAAGAAAACTCATTTACTAATTAAGCACGATACCCATGTGAATTTGTATTAAGACAGTTATGTGCTTATGAATTAATTTCTCAATCAATAAGGTCGAATCTCATAGACAATAGTTGTTGATTCTAGGTATTGTAGTAACTATTATAGAGAGTATGCGGAGCCAATTGAACTGTGCGATTGGTGCCGAAGTGATCAAGAGAGGAGCACAACAAAGCACGGTAGCTCTTCCAAGAAATCAAGCATGGTGGCCGGAGGAGGAGTCGAGACTGGAGGTGCCTCGAGCCGGTCAGAATACTCCGGGGATCACAAGATCAAGCAACACGATCATCAACAAGAAAGTGGTAGCGGCGAGAAGGCTAACACCAAGAACCACCCTAGCAGCAGCGCGCCATCACCAAGAACCACTACGCGCAGGTACAAGCTTCTCAAGGATGTCATGTGTTAAAGACTATCTAAAGAGTGTGAGTGATTATACAAGGCTTATGAAGCTAGAGGGCTGTAAGTGTTTATAGAAGCAAATTATGTTAATTATGTATCGTAATTAGTACTTATACTCTCTATCCGGAGAGTGTTCATATTGTTTTTCTTTTTTTTGGGTTCCTTTGTGTTTTATTAATTTGTGTTTTCAGTAAGCAAGTTGTTCATAAAATAAGGTAAGCAATGAATTTAGAACTCTATCTGTAAAGCCCTATATATCTGGTCCAGTCTCTATATTTCGGTCAGAAATAACCCAGTCATAAATTAATACATTATGAACTAGCTATAGTATCTAGGTTTCCTGCATGAACCACATAAACAAGTTCAGTTTCAAGGAAAATAATAAAACCAGTTAAGGTATGCTGTTTTTCCTGATTAAGATTAATTAATCAATTCAAGATGTATATAGAAAACCCTAGGACCTGATTAAAACTAATTAATCAATTCAAGATGTATATAGAAAACCACCACTTAATTAGTACTGCGGTTTAGTGGTATTTCTCTTCACTTATAAATGAGAGGTATTAAGTTCGGATCTTGCCAAAGGTGAATTTGAACCTTATTATTGCTCCAAGAGGATCCTCGCCAGATCCTCCAACCACATCCGTTCATTGTTCATTGTGCGGTCATAAATCATTGGAAATTTTTTTATTCAAAATTGAATATAAACAGTACCTGGCAAAAACTAGCCACACGATGTATGATGAACGGATGTGATTAGAGGATCCCTGGAATCCTCACAAGTTGCGTCAAACTGACGCTATTCCAACCGCTTACAAACACTAATAGGTAGCTTTACTGACTGCATAGTATATATAGGAATGGAAGATGTCACTGATTGAATCAGATTGAATCAGAGTAGCTCTCCCAGCCAAAGATAAAGATTCGGCTTTCCAAGCAGCAAGCCTTTTTTGGCTTTTCTCAATAATCTCCTTGTAGGTGGACTTGGTGACTCACAAAAAGGATCCGGCGAGGATCCTTACTTATTATTACTAATCCATTGTAAGGCTGTAAGATAATATCGTTTGTTCATAAAAAGATATATAGAAAACCCTAGGACCTAATAGAAATAGAAAATTACAATAATTCTATTCTAACAGTTAATTAATTTTTTTTCGAGTTGTACTTTGTTGTTTGGGAGGAGTGAGATGGTGAGTAGTATTTGTAGTACTGTAGGGTTTGTCTCTGTCACGGCAGGGTTCTTGAGGGAGTTGCACCCTCTTTGCTTTGTTGAGACTCTTGAGAGAATTGAATGCCTTGGGATACATTCTCACCAAAGAATTCATAGTACCTAATGCCTGCTGCTCACTTTTACAGATTCATTGAAGGCCTTTAATAGACAGCTAGGCCCTCTCTATTATTGTGCATGCTCTATTAAAAAAAAAATAATAATACACATATATATAGTTTTGGTATGAGAGAAGTATTTCACTAGGGTAGCGGTTTTGATACTTCCTGTACGTTTAGGCTCAATCATTTTGGACTGAGCGTGCGTGGAGAGTTATACAATAGTTAACTACTAGTGTTGTAAATTAAATGATGTGAGTGAAAAATATTATTTCTTCAATAGATTGAATTAAGCGTATGTAAGTGGTTTTTTTAAGTTTACTGTCAAATTGCAAAGTTTAACGTGGACATGCAATGGAAATTACTAATTTAGAATATTGTTTAGAGTATAGTATGGCAAGAGAAAAGATCTGTGAAATGCGTAGAGATAAGAAAAAATACCAACAACGAAAGAAAATCTGTACATAAACATAAGTGGGAATTTTTAAGTGGATGCTGTTTCTAGGCCATTCATTTAGTTCAGGAATTCTTGATTTTAGCCATGTTTCTTACACATGCTTTGTACTAGTATTGTATGATGATTTATGAAATATCTCTAAAGTACACAAGCTGATAAGGTCTCTTGCACTGTACGTGTTTTGGCCATTTATGAGAAAGCAACAAAACTCCTCATTGGTGGTCTTGAATTGACAATAAAGCTATTTTTTTTTTTTTATAAATTTGCTATATTAAATAATATTTTAAAAAATTGACAGAATTTGAAGTCACGCTGCTACATAAAAACAACCCGCATCTTCACCATTGTAGTTGAGAGCCATTTCTGAAACCATCCTCTTTTCTTTCTCATTCAAATCCCTTGTATTATTATTATTATTATTATTTTGTGGGGCTGATTGAACCTACAAACATCCAATAAAACCATACAATGACGCCAAAGTCAATGGAAACTTTTCCCAAAATATCAACACTAATTAATGTTAGTCAGGTTTGTTAGAAATATACTAAAACATAAACAAAAATAAATAGTGTCACATCAATGTGAATTGGAATTTTTGTATTTTGTTTTGAGGTCTACGTATACAATCACTTGGAATCATTTTTCCAATCCATCACCCTCCGAACAAAATAATATTACTGTTATATTAGTCCATTAATAAATTTGAGCTTTTTGTTTGTACGTCGACACAATTAGTTTAAATTACTTGTTTGTCAGGTAAATTTATCTCCTCATGCGATGGCTAATAAAAGATGAAAGAATCTCAGTTTATAAGTGCATCTCTAATACAAGGACCTCAAATTTTATGGAGCGGTCTTGCGCACACAACTATTTTTATTTCCTACACGTATTTTCAACTTCAATTGTCAGATCAAATGAATTGAAAAAAAGTTAATAGCAAAAAATTAATACGGGTGTGATTGGTAAAAATAGTTGCAGTTCGAGCACTATCAATCTTATATTTGAGTCTTATTATAAGGCAAAATATCTTCAATATACATGAGATTTAAAACTCATATTTGAATTTGAGACAAAATGAGATCCAAATTTGGGTTTCAATATAAGATTTGAGTCCAAGTTGGAGTCCTTCTTAAGTACAAAAAATGTTATTCATTCAAGAAAAATGAGAATTGAGTTTTGAGTCCAATCATCTGCAATGCAAAAGCTCAAATATGAGTTTTGAGTACAATACTTTATACTTCAATGCAAAGACCCAAATTTTAAAATTCAAAATGAGTAGTAAACCTTGAGTCTTTGTATTGGAAAAGAAAACCAAAGTACATAAATCCACCATCTTTAAAACTCAAAATGAGTTTGAACCTTTGCATTGAAAAAGAAACTAAAATATATAAATCCACCACCTTTTTAATACCTAAATATACGAATATATGTCTAAAATTTGAGTCTTTGCATTAAAAAAGAAGATCAAAATACATAAATCTACCACCTTTTTTAATCCAAATATAAAAATATAGATCTAGAATATGAGTCGAGATACTCTACGTAATACTAGATTACCCAATGAACGTTTCCTCCTCCATCGGTCGGTCCACGCTTTCCTTTGTTTCTAAACTGTCATTAAGCTGGGTCACATGGTTGCTTCGGCATCATAGCCTCAATCTTCTCTTATCCAACTTACAAGCAAACCTCAATCAGTACGTTGTATATGCAATATCTAGGAAAAAAGAAACACATGAAATGTTGCTATTTCCATTCCTTCTAATTTTACCCTAATCCTTCTTTATATGTATTTGATTCTCTCACTTATTCTAAGATATACCAAATTCGTAACAAATAATTAATAGCAAAAAAAAAAAAAAAAACAATTGACAATAGTGTTGTAGGCCAATTTAATTGAACAACATAAAGGACATACAAAGAGGGGTGTGGCACAACAAAGAGAGATGTGTAATTGTGATGTCTGTGTTATCTCATGCAATCGTATCTTTATTTATAATAGTAGGAAAAGTAAATTCCTTACTCCAATAGGATTACAACTCTAATAATATTTAATCTAAGAGATATGGTAGAACACAAGGATATCCCAAGATATGATAGGATTTACACAATTACATTCTTAATCTAATAGGATTGTAACAGTCCCCCTTGAGTGTGTAAATACTTAAACAAAACATCGCATCAGGTCTTTAGCGGAAGAAGTAAATCAGTTGATGAAGTCGTCGACATAACGGGCGAATGCGAGTCTCAAATTAATGAAAGCATGCATTGGTAATATAACTCAAAAAATCTTGCTATGGTAAAACTCAAAGTAGGTGAAAAATCCATAGACCAACATCATACGGGACGAAAATAGTAACCTCATCAGGGTATAACCATCCCAGGTTGGGTGCCTCATCAAAACGTAGTTAGGTGGCAAAAATCCAGTGGTAAAAATGTTCCTAATCGTGGGGAAAAAAGTTCATTAAGATTGAGTGAGTATATCTCTGTTTCTCTCCCTAAGTTTGACAAAACTTCCAAATAAGAGAACCACAAGTTATTCAGGTTACAAAGTTTACGTATATCGATTCCTTGGACAAGCTTATGAAAAGTAGATTTGGGCAATGACTTTGTGAAGAGATCGGCCAGGTTATCCTATGAATGAATTTGCTTGACTTCAATGTCATGATGATGTTGTTGCTGATTAGAATAAAAGAACTTCAATGCAATGCGGTTGTTATTATCTCATTTGATGTATGCCTTATTCAGTTAGTCGATCCAAGCAGCGTTGCCTTCAAATATGTTACATGACCACTCTTAGGCAAAAGCTTTCACGAATGGCTTCCTACAAGGCAAAAATCTCAGCATGGTTTGAAGAAGACGTAACGAATGATTGCTTGGTAGATGTTGGAACCAAATTCGCTCACCTTCATGAACGGGGGTTGAGCACAAATCCGAGTAAACCTGAGCAACCTACAAAATAGTAAATAACCGTAAGCAAGCCTTAGACTTGAGGAAGGGGGTGGTGGTGGCCAAAAGCTCTCTGATGGTCAAGTTAGTGAATAATTTTAGACTCAAGCAGTGGGAAGGAGAATTGAAGTGTATAGATTAAGATACCGTAGATGAACCCTAGGTGGGTGTATTTATTCCGTGGGAGAAAGACCTTTTTAGGATAGAATACTCGTTCTAAGACGAGAGAATCCTAGAGGATATTTGGTAAGTAGATATTGCATTCTCTTTGGAGTTGTGATTAATTGCAGTGCATGCCTATCTCTACATTGTATGGACTCTAAGACTTTTAGGATTTGATTGTGTCCTATTCGAATAAGATCACGTGTCTTACGAAACAAGCATGGTCATCTAGCGGAGTCGCTAGGACTCCACCTAGTGCCCTGGAGTAGAGTGATGGTAGCACCTTACTCCGTTTGATATAGCTTCGTCCGGAGCTGGTGAGCCCATGACCAAACTTATGAGGTAGCAGTATTTGGATCAGACTTACTCTGGTCTTAAAAATTCATGGTCTCACAATTGCCCATAACCATACGTTTGAGAGGCAACCTGTTCTTCTTGAAGATGGATCATTATCCAAAGACCATGCTTTTTAGAGTAAGCTGCAATACATACCATTTAGTCTTCAAATTCTTTGCTAGCGAATTATGTTATCATTAATGTGGTGTAGTTGATTCGCTTCGATTTCCATCACGTAATAATCAGAATCATGAAAAATCACTGCAATGATGACAAAACGCCTCCGTTTTTTGCTCCTGCTTCTTTCACGCGTTTTATTAATTAACTTCTATCTTCGTACGTGTCGATCCCGAGATTCATGACTCTTCACTTTCAATGGTGAGATCTTCTGGTGATTTTCCTTTAAATAGAATTCTTAAGTCACAATTTTCTTCAATCCTTCTTCATTTTTGCCATGACACCTGTTTTTCCTTTGCTCAACTCTAATTTTCTTTTGAGTCTTTCGTTGGAGAAAAATTCAATCCTAGAAAATTGTGTCCCCTATTGTAAATCCCTAAATATCCCATAAATGTTTCCGTACTTCTTGCAACTCGCTTTATAATTTTTCACGCTTTTTGCAACTCGTCCTATAATATTCAACCTTTTGTAAGTCTCTCCATGTAGGTTTTATGGAAAGTTTGGATATGCATGAAGTGCGAAGATCCACCAAAGGGTCTTTTGTCATCACTTTCCTCCTCATCTGATGCTTGTTAACGGTGACGGTGACGAACCTTGGTCAAACACTCGCACTTGTGACACTCATATGGCTTAAGTGTTTGAAACTGTACTAGAATCACCAACCTTCTTCATGTTGGACACCTTGTGTAAAATATATATTGGTGCCCGATTCTTTCAGGATGATGGGGTGTTCTTATGAATTATTTGTCTCCATGTCTTTCCATTTCCTCTACTTGTGGATGACTACGATGGTGGATCTGCATTTGAGTACTTGCCCATAATATAGTATCATGTGCGATATGCAGCTAGGTAGGCATAGCATGCAACTGTCTTAACGGTGGTATTCTCTCTTGAATCAACGATTTCAGTTCAACATGTCGTTTCGACTTAGGATCTTCTCTTTCGCAAGGAGTGAGGGCATGTCTCCCCCAACCATTGTAATAATTTGACCTTCTTTGCAACTTTGATAATAAAAATGTGTTTGTGTAAAAAGCCTGTCTTATGCATCTTCTTCACAAAAATTTCTCAACCCGATAGTTAGCATGTTCTTATGCAATTATGTTGTTATTTCATAGTTAATTTAGTATTTCAAGCCATTTTCGTGTGTTTGTAGGTCCAAAGGGTTAAAGTGGCAAAGAAGTGCATTTTGGAGCCTTTTGGAGCAGTTTTGGGCAAAGAATGGATAGCTTATGTTTGGAGCAAGTTGGATGGACGAAATTGAAGATCAACGGAGGCTAGGAATGAGTAATGAAATGAAGAAATGAAAATGAAGAACAAAAAGTTCAGAATTGGAAGCCAAAGTTTCTAAAGTTGGAAGTTTCAATTCTTTGAGGTTTCCATTTGTGAAGGTTTCCATCTTTGGCTCTAAACTTTCCTAATCCTAATTCACCTAGTTCCAGCTGCAAGGAGGCTTCCTAAATATTTTAGGACACTAAATAAATGCTTCTAGAAGCCCTAAACCTTCCCTAAAGTCCATGCCACACCAAATCTGAAGGATCCTTCCTTGTCGCAATTCCCTTTCCCTTTCTCTTCCAAAATCTGCACATATGCCTCTTTCTTACCTATTTTCTGCCCCAAAATTGCATTACCCTTTTGTCTCAATCCTTGCCGCACAAGGGGAGAGGATTCTTACCTATTTTGTGCCTCAAAACACATTCCTAAATC
>VIEB01001680.1:34094-51108 GCA_006547085.1 Malus baccata
AAATTCTTAACAAAAAATTAATAAAAAAAAAAAAAAAAAAAAAAACAATTGACAATAGTGTTGTAGGCCAATTTAATTGAACAACATAAAGGACATACAAAGAGGGGTGTGGCACAACAAAGAGAGATGTGTAATTGTGATGTCTGTGTTATCTCATGCAATCGTATCTTTATTTATAATAGTAGGAAAAGTAAATTCCTTACTCCAATAGGATTACAACTCTAATAATATTTAATCTAAGAGATATGGTAGAACACAAGGATATCCCAAGATATGATAGGATTTACACAATTACATTCTTAATCTAATAGGATTGTAACAGTCCCCCTTGAGTGTGTAAATACTTAAACAAAACATCGCATCAGGTCTTTAGCGGAAGAAGTAAATCAGTTGATGAAGTTGTCGACATAACGGGCGAATGCGAGTCTCAAATTAATGAAAGCATGCATTGGTAATATAACTCAAAAAATCTTGCTATGGTAAAACTCAAAGTTGGTGAAAAATCCATAGACCAACATCATACGGGACGAAAATAGTAACCTCATCAGGGTATAACCATCCCAGGTTGGGTGCCTCATCAAAACGTAGTTAGGTGGCAAAAATCTAGTGGTAAAAATGTTCCTAATCGTGGGGAAAAAAGTTCATTAAGATTGAGTGAGTATATCTCTGTTTCTCTCCCTAAGTTTGACAAAACTTCCAAATAAGAGAACCACAAGTTATTCAGGTTACAAAGTTTACGTATATCGATTCCTTGGACAAGCTTATGAAAAGTAGATTTGGGCAATGACTTTGTGAAGAGATCGGCCAGGTTATCCTATGAATGAATTTGCTTGACTTCAATGTCATGATGATGTTGTTGCTTATTAGAATAAAAGAACTTCAATGCAATGCGGTTGTTATTATCTCATTTGATGTATGCCTTATTCAGTTAGTCGATCCAAGCAGCGTTGCCTTCTAATATGTTACATGACCACTCTTAGGCAAAAGCTTTCACGAATGGCTTCCTACAAGGCAAAAATCTCAGCATGGTTTGAAGAAGACGTAACGAATGATTGCTTGGTAGATGTTGGAACCAAATTCGCTCACCTTCATGAACGGGGGTTGAGCACAAATCCGAGTAAACCTGAGCAACCTACAAAATAGTAAATAACCGTAAGCAAGCCTTAGACTTGAGGAAGGGGGTGGTGGTGGCCAAAAGCTCTCTGATGGTCAAGTTAGTGAATAATTTTAGACTCAAGCAGTGGGAAGGAGAATTGAAGTGTATAGATTAAGATACCGTAGATGAACCCTAGGTGGGTGTATTTATTCCGTGGGAGAAAGACCTTTTTAGGATAGAATACTCGTTCTAAGACGAGAGAATCCTAGAGGATATTTGGTAAGTAGATATTGCATTCTCTTTGGAGTTGTGATTAATTGCAGTGCAGGCCTATCTCTACATTGTATGGACTCTAAGACTTTTAGGATTTGATTGTGTCCTATTCGAATAAGATCACGTGTCTTACGAAACAAGCATGGTCATCTAGCGGAGTCGCTAGGACTCCACCTAGTGCCCTGGAGTAGAGTGATGGTAGCACCTTACTCCGTTTGATATAGCTTCGTCCGGAGCTGGTGAGCCCATGACCAAACTTATGAGGTAGCAGTATTTGGATCAGACTTACTCTGGTCTTAAAAATTCATGGTCTCACAATTGCCCATAACCATACGTTTGAGAGGCAACCTGTTCTTCTTGAAGATGGATCATTATCCAAAGACCATGCTTTTTAGAGTAAGCTGCAATACATACCATTTAGTCTTCAAATTCTTTGCTAGCGAATTATGTTATCATTAATGTGGTGTAGTTGATTCGCTTCGATTTCCATCACGTAATAATCAGAATCATGAAAAATCACTGCAATGATGACAAAACGCCTCCGTTTTTTGCTCCTGCTTCTTTCACGCGTTTTATTAATTAAATTCTATCTTCGTACGTGTCGATCCCGAGATTCATGACTCTTCACTTTCAATGGTGAGATCTTCTGGTGATTTTCCTTTAAATAGAATTCTTAAGTCACAATTTTCTTCAATCCTTCTTCATTTTTGCCATGACACCTGTTTTTCCTTTGCTCAACTCTAATTTTCTTTTGAGTCTTTCGTTGGAGAAAAATTCAATCCTAGAAAATTGTGTCCCCTATTGTAAATCCCTAAATATCCCATAAATGTTTCCGTACTTCTTGCAACTCGCTTTATAATTTTTCACGCTTTTTGCAACTCGTCCTATAATATTCAACCTTTTGTAAGTCTCTCCATGTAGGTTTTATGGAAAGTTTGGATATGCATGAAGTGCGAAGATCCACCAAAGGGTCTTTTGTCATCACTTTCCTCCTCATCTGATGCTTGTTAACGGTGACGGTGACGAACCTTGGTCAAACACTCGCACTTGTGACACTCATATGGCTTAAGTGTTTGAAACTGTACTAGAATCACCAACCTTCTTCATGTTGGACACCTTGTGTAAAATATATATTGGTGCCCGATTCTTTCAGGATGATGGGGTGTTCTTATGAATTATTTGTCTCCATGTCTTTCCATTTCCTCTACTTGTGGATGACTACGATGGTGGATCTGCATTTGAGTACTTGCCCATAATATAGTATCATGTGCGATATGCAGCTAGGTAGGCATAGCATGCAACTGTCTTAACGGTGGTATTCTCTCTTGAATCAACGATTTCAGTTCAACATGTCGTTTCGACTTAGGATCTTCTCTTTCGCAAGGAGTGAGGGCATGTCTCCCCCAACCATTGTAATAATTTGACCTTCTTTGCAACTTTGATAATAAAAATGTGTTTGTGTAAAAAGCCTGTCTTATGCATCTTCTTCACAAAAATTTCTCAACCCGATAGTTAGCATGTTCTTATGCAATTATGTTGTTATTTCATAGTTAATTTAGTATTTCAAGCCATTTTCGTGTGTTTGTAGGTCCAAAGGGTTAAAGTGGCAAAGAAGTGCATTTTGGAGCCTTTTGGAGCAGTTTTGGGCAAAGAATGGATAGCTTATGTTTGGAGCAAGTTGGATGGACGAAATTGAAGATCAACGGAGGCTAGGAATGAGTAATGAAATGAAGAAATGAAAATGAAGAACAAAAAGTTCAGAATTGGAAGCCAAAGTTTCTAAAGTTGGAAGTTTCAATTCTTTGAGGTTTCCATTTGTGAAGGTTTCCATCTTTGGCTCTAAACTTTCCTAATCCTAATTCACCTAGTTCCAGCTGCAAGGAGGCTTCCTAAATATTTTAGGACACTAAATAAATGCTTCTAGAAGGCCTAAACCTTCCCTAAAGTCCATGCCACACCAAATCTGAAGGATCCTTCCTTGTCGCAATTCCCTTTCCCTTTCTCTTCCAAAATCTGCACATATGCCTCTTTCTTACCTATTTTTTGACCGAAAATTGCATTACCCTTTTGTCTCAATCCTTGCCGCACAAGGGGAGAGGATTCTTACCTATTTTGTGCCTCAAAACACATTCCTAAATCAGCCCTACAATTTCTGCCGAATTTCCCTTTCCTATTCTCTTTAATTCCTGCACCTTTCTTGCCAATTTTCCATTGATTTCTGACTTTTAATTATTGGACAAGATAGCTAAGTTATTTCTTTCCCTAAAACACATCAAAACCTTACCTTAGCCTATATATACTACCCTTTGTCGCAAGTTCTGGGGGCTCTTCTCTTCAGCCACTCCACCCTTCACCATAACCAACCTATATCCATCCACCACCACAAATCACCACAAAAACCTTCAACCATCCCTTGTGCCGCAACAAAGAAGAAGGAAGGAGACCCTTGGACGTGCTTGCCATTCAAGACGTTGGATTGTTGGAGCGTTTCTAGGTGTTTTCATTCTTTGTTTTCAATGTCTAAATTTATGTATCTTTGTTTTACGTTTATGAGGAACTAAGCCCTTCTTGGCTAGGGGGCTATTCAATACCATGATTATACTTGCATTATGAATTGATTACCTTCAATTGTTATTTCATAAGTTGTGAATTCTTGGCAAAAGTTTCATGCTTTTCATAGTTACAATTGCCTTGTCAATGCTTATAGTTTTCATGAAACTTAATGATCTTTGATTGTACCTTTATTGTGCTTTTCACGTAGGGGACTTTTAGAGAATGCTTTCAATTGTTGTATGTGCTTTCCCATCCAATTCATTAACTTAAGGAGAACTTGAAGGTTAAAAAAGTGCTATCACAGTTAACCTGGAGTATTGAGTTTCATGACTTATTGAGAGAAGCAATTGGAAATCAATTTGAATGCAAGTGTGTCATGTGTGGAGAAGAACCCTCTAGTTACCCCATATCTCATCAATTCACCTAAATTTGCTTAAGAATCCGTTTAAATTGTTCTTGTTTTAATTTACTTATTTTCGTCCAAAACCAAACCCCCTTTACTTTGTTAAGTCATATTAGTTAGAACTTGTCTTAGATTGTGTTTTTAAGTGTTTTGATCCTTTAGAAACCCAATTTTCGTCCAAATTGTGTTTAGAGCTCAAAACTGCCCAGTTTGTGTTTTTAGGCAGTTCTGAGTGTTTTTAGCTTGTTTTGAGTCTTTTGAGTTTGTTTTGAGTCTTTTGAGTCTAGTTAAGTGTTTTAAAGCTTAGTTTTATCTATTTGAGTCAGTTTATGGTGTTTAGCAATCCCTCCTAATCCCCGGTTTAAGAACGATCCCTACTTATACATATACTACAATTGTCAACAAGAGGGTTTCATTTGTGTGCTTAGTTATTTTACGCATCATTTGACCTTCTTTGCAACTTTGATAATAAAAATGTGTTTGTTTAAAAATCTTATCTTATGCATCTTCTTCACAAAAATTTCTCAACCCGATAAATGTTTCTAAGTAAAAGAACTATAAAGAATAGAATAAGTCATGGAGTAGAATGCAAATAAGTTTGTGAGCGGGGGACAGAGTTTAAAGAAAAAACCCCTTGGTAATATTGATCCGAAGAAATATTACCTCCTAAAATTTGCATATGTAAAGGATTCTCATTACGATAGTCAGAGTACCACCTTACTCTGGTACTAGGAATGCAAGCATTTAAACCCATTACGAATCTTCTGCTCCAAACTTATTCGAACATTTATCGGACTTGAGATGATTGCATCATTCCTGTAAAGAATAAATTAGTAAAAATGTTCAGTTCTTTGCCCCCGTTTCTAGGTTAAGAGTCTAAATATTTGCAATGTAGCGTGGGAATGATTATTTCCCAGATTGGATTGCAAGTCCGTTCCTAGTGAATCTTAAACAGAAGTTCTTTAGGAACATGGTCAACAACATGTAGGTCGAAAACACTTTTTGAATCTTTTTGTCAAATGATATGCGTTAAACCAGAGCGTTTTCGATTGGACTACCTTGTTTAGCTTGACCAAAGCATTTTTTCGTATCAGAGCTTCGTTGAAATAAAATTTCTTTTATGGATTACCCATTTTAGATGCCCCCTTTAGACCTGCTTACACTTGGTGTTGCAGAGCTTACTTGACTTAGTAAGTCCATCACTTGCCCAACACACGTAACACGAGACCATGCTAACCTTAATGAGAAATACACGGGCCTTTCCAGATAGTCAACGTTCAGTTGGGCAGATTGTGGAGATCATGGCACAAATTCAAGAACAAAGTGAATTCTCCAATGCAAACATTGTAAATTCAATGGAAGATTTTGCAATTGTTGAGGCTATCACTTTGGGAAGTGAAATGGAGGATGAAGCTGTCCCGGAACCATCCAAACATAGCCCGAAAGTGGATGAATTGCTGCTGCAAGAAGAAGAGGAGGATGAATATATGGGCAGTTTAGAAGAACTCTTGCCGCAAGCCCCTCAAGTCCCTATGCCGTCCAACTTAGGTGAGGTGGTTCCTAATTCAATTCATTCTAACATTATTCCATCAAATGTCCATTTTCCTCGCAGATTTTTTATTCCCAAGAAAGAAGAGAGTGAAAAAGACATTGTGGAAGCCCTTCCCAAGGTGCAAAGTGATATCCAAATATTGGTACAGCAAACCAAGTTTCATATTGTGTTGAATTGTTTGAAGAACTTTGTACATCAAAAAGAAGGATTCAAGAAAAAGAAGTGGCTGGAGAATGTCAAGAATTCATCAAAGATGATGTATTTGAAACAACAAAGCCCAAAGAAGTTGAGTTTGATGACAAGGGACAAATCACAACCATCGTAGTAAATCTGGCCAAATTCAAAATCCCTGAAACTTTCAAAGAAGTGGTTTTCGTCCCTGAGTTCTTATCGGAGCAAAAAGGTAAGATATTTTCTCCAATTTCAAATACGTTTTTTACTAACATGTTGATTTTGATGATTCAGGCACCCACGTTAGAATTTAAACCATTGCCGGATCATTTAAAGTATCACCGTCCATTCAAAGATCAATTCCATGCCCTGGCCACCAATTGAGTTTAATTGGAGGTCTTCGTCCAGCTACAAGACGTTAAAGCAAGCGCTTCTTGGGTGGCAACCCATGCATTCAACTTAGGAACGATGGAATTTTCACTCCACACTCAGATTTGCGTTCCTAAACCCTTATCTTTGCTGCCTTTATTTTATCAAGCTTAGTTGTTTGTTTGTTTGTTTGTTTGCTTTCTGTGAGTTTATGCTTAAAACATTGAGGACAATGTTTGATTTAAGTGTGGGGGAATTGGGATAACAAAGTGTTTTTGATACAAATTCGTGGGTTTTATTACCTATCCCCTCTAAAGTTGTTTCTCACTGTTTTTAAGTGTTTTTAGTGCATTTTAAGCTGTTTTGGTGTGTGTTGAAGTAAAAATCCGAAAATTTGAAAAAAAAAGTGAAAAATTGTTTTGAAATAGCCAAAAAGAGTTGCTTTTGTGTGTTTGTTTTCGTCTTAGGGTACCTTCCAACACAATGATGAGGATTTGGTTTCTAATTACATGACTATTAAAGAAAGTTACAAACATGGATGGAAGTTTGATATGCTTTGTGGTTTATGTTTGGTTGTAGTTATAGTTTACGAATTCGCATGCAATCACAAAAGAAAAAAAAAATTAGTTTTTGTAACATGCTTGAAGGAAGGAACTCAAATTAACGCTACAACCCTGTGAGACTTGAGCCTAAACGTTATTTGGAGAGTTATTAATCTATGATTTCTTGTTTTCTAAAGTTGTTGCATGATATCATTATTCTTTGCTTGGTTGCTACTTAGAATGCGTTTCATCATTATAGTTCCAAATATTAGAACTCATACCCGTTTCATTCAAAACTTTAAAATTGAGTGCATAACACACAACAAGATGAAGTTGTTTAGTAGTTACCACCAGTGCCAAAAGAGCCTATCCCTTTGTTATATGTTTTGTAGGTTTAACCCCTTTGAGCCTTCGTTAGCCTATTTTCTTTGTTAACCACATTATCCCTACCTAGCCTAGATTAGGACTATCCATACCCTTGTTCTTAAAGAATAGTGAAGCATGACTTAGAGTGAATTCCTTTTGATCAACATTATGCGAAAAACAAGTGTGAGGGAAGGGAATTTTGGGTTTTATGTGCCAAAAAGAGAGAAAAAGGCACGAAATAAAAAAAATAAAAAATAAAAGTTTTCGTGGAAAAAGAAAAAGAGAGAAGAAAAGTGTATGAAAGGAAAGAAAAAGAGTTGAAAATAAGTAAAAATGAATTCACAAGTGTTGTTTGTTGAAGAAAGGGTCCAAAAGTTTGAATTCGACCCTAAGTGTTGCATGAACCTTCCCTTCGTGTTTAAAGTGGATTTTTGCATTCGAAAGTGAATTCTAAGTGTCCATTTCATTACTTTGCTTGCTATTTCTTTAAGAACGTTTGTTTTTCCTTACCTTTCTTTGTTAGCCAATACCCTTAGCCCCGTTACAACCCTTAGACTTCTATCTTGAGTGTTGTGTATTTCAATATGTGGAGTTTGGAATTGGTATGAGCTTATGATATCACTGGTTCTCGCTTCTAAGTAGTGGCATTCCGTTCATGAGATCATATATATACATGCATTAATAATTCTAGAAAAGTGCTTTCTTTACTATAACATATGTGAGTACTAGTTTTCATGTTTACATCAATCTTCTCACATATATCTACTGTAGGGAGTGTAGTCAGAAAATCTGAGTGAAAATTGAGTGCATATCTAGTAAGGAATTGAGGGAATTCTCTAAGGCATGTTACTACATTCAAAACCATGTTTTAATTGATTAAATGCGAGCTAGTAAATGGTGACTATGATGAAGTATGTGCTCGAGGGTAAGGATGACCAAAATCTGTGTAAGTAATGATTTTTAGCATGTCATGTGCATTGGAAATCCCTAAGACAATTGTTGGAAGGTCTAGGTTGTGTTTTGTTTTGTTTTGTTTTACTCGAGGACGAGCAAAAGCTAAGTGTGGGGGAATTTGATAGGAGCATATTTATGCGACTTAGTTAGCTTGTTCTTATGCAATTATGTTGTTATTTCATAGTTAATTTAGTATTTCAAACCATTTTCGTCTGTTTGTAGGTCCAAAGGGTTAAAGTGGCAAAGAAGTGCATTTTGGAGATTTTTGGAGCAGTTTTGGGCAAGGAATGGATAGCTTATGCTTGGAGCAAGGTAGATGGACCAAATTGAAGATCAAAGGAGGCTAGGAATGAGTAATGAAATGAAGAAATGAAAATGAAGAACAAAGAGTTCAGAATTCGAAGCCAAAGTTTCTAAAGTTGGAAGTTTCTATTCTTTGAGGTTTCCATTTGTGAAGGTTTCCATCTTTGGCTCTAAACTTTCCTAATCCTAATTCACCTATGTTCCAGCTGCAAGGAGGCTTCCTAAATATTTTAGGACACTAAATAAATGCTTCTAGAAGGCCTAAACCTTCCCTAAAGTCCATGCCACACCAAATCTGAAGGATCCTTCCTTGCCGTAATTCCCTTTCCCTTTCTTTTCCAAATCTACACATATGCCTCTTTCTTACCTATGTTCTGACCCAAAATTGCATTACCCTTTTGTCTCAATCCTTGCCGCACAAGGGGAGAGGATTCTTACCTATTTTGTGCCTCAAAACACATTCCTAAATCTGCCCTACAATTTCTGCCGAATTTCCCTTTCCTATTCTCTTTAATTCTTGCACCTTTCTTACCTATTTTCCATTGATTTCTGACTTTTAATTATTGGACAAGATAGCTAAGTTATTTCTTTCCCTAAAACACATCAAAACCTTGCCTTAGCCTATATATACTACCCTTTGTCGCAAGTTCTGGGGGCTCTTCTCTTTAGCCACTCCACCCTTCACCATAACCAACCTATATCCATCCACCACCACAAATCACCACAAAAACCTTCAACCATCCCTTGTGCCGCAGCAAAGAAGAAGGAAGGAGACCCTTGGACGTGCTTGCCATTCAAGACGTTGGATTGTTGGAGCGTTTCTAGGTGTTTTCATTCTTTGTTTTCAATGTCTAAATTTATGTATCTCTGCTTTGCGTTTATGAGGAACTAAGCCCTTCTTGGCTAAGGGGCTATTCAAAACCATGATTATACTTGCATTATGAATTGATTACCTTCAATTGTTATTTCATAAGTTGTGAATTCAATTTGCTTAACCGTTTGATTGATAACTTATTCTTGTATGTTTATTAAGAGTGCACACTTAGTTTTCATGCAAGGATTTGAAGCTAAAATATAAGGGAGTTTCACCTAATAGTTACAAACTTATATTTGCAAGTAGCGGAGGTCGCTTATAAATGATTGCGTTAAGTGAATTCTTGGCAAAAGTTTCATGCTTTTCATAGTAACAATTGCCTCGTCAATGCTTATAGTTTTCATGAAACTTAATGATCTTTGATTGTACCTTTATTGTGCTTTTCACGTAGGGGACTTTTAGAGAATGCTTTGAATTGTTGTATGTGCTTTCCCATCCAATTCATTAACTTAAGAAGAACTTGAAGGTTAAAAAAGTGTTGTCACAGTTAACCTGGAGTATTGAGTTTCATGACTTATTGAGAGAAGCAATTGGAAATCAATTTGAATGCAAGTGTGTCATGTGTGGAGAAGAACCCTCTAGTTACCCCATATCTCATCAATTCACCTAAATTTGCTTCAGAATCCGTTTAAATTGTTCTTGTTTTAATTTACTTATTTTCGTCCAAAACCAAACCCCCTTTACTTTGTGTTTTGAAGTGTTTTGATCCTTTAGAAACCCAATTTTCGTCCAAATTGTGTTTAGAGCTCAAAACTGCCCAGTTTGTGTTTTTAGGCAGTTTTGAGTGTTTTTAGCTTGTTTTGAGTCTTTTGAGTTTGTTTTGAGTCTTTTGAGTCTAGTTAAGTGTTTTAAGGCTTAGTTTTATCTATTTGAGTCAGTTTATGGTGTTTAGCAATCCCTCATAATCCCCGGTTTAAGAACGATCCCTACTTATACATATACTACAATTGTCAATAAGAGGGTTTAATTTGTGTGTTTAGTTATTTTACGCATCATTTGACCTTCTTTGCAACTTTGATAATAAAAATGTGTTTGTGTAAAAATCTTGTCTAATGCATCTTCTTCACAAAAATTTCTCAACCCGATAAATGTTTCTAAGTAAAAGAACTATAAAGAATAGAATAAGTCATGGAGTAGAATGCAAATAAGTTTGTGAGCGGGGGACAGAGTTTAAAGAAAAAAACCCTTGGTAATATTGATCCGAAGAAATATTACCTCCTAAAATTTGCATATGTAAAGGATTCTCATTACGATAGTCAGAGTACCACCTTACTCTGGTACTAGGAATGCAAGCATTTAAACCCATGACGAATCTTCTGCTCCAAACTTATTCGAACATTTATCGAACTTGAGATGATTGGATCATTCTTGTAAATAATAAATTAGTAAAAATGTTCAGGTCTTTGCCCCCGTTTCTAGGTTAAGAGTCTCAATATTTGCAATGTAGCGTGGAAATGATTATTTCCCAGATTGGATTGCAAGTCCGTTCCTAGTGAATCTTAAACAGAAGTTCTTTAGGAACATGGTCAACAACATGTAGGTCGAAAACACTTTTTGAATCTTTTTGTCAAATGATATGCGTTAAACCAGAGCGTTTTCGATTGGACTACCTTGTTTAGCTTGACCAAAGCATTTTTTCGTATCAGAGCTTCGTTGAAATAAAATTTCTTTTAGGGATTATCCATTTTAGATGCCCCCTTTGCATCTGCTTACACTTAGTGTTGCAGAGCTTACTTGACTTAGTAAGTCCATCACTTGCCCAACACACGTAACCCGAGACCATGCTAACCTTAATGAGAAATACACGGGCCTTTCCAGATAGTCAATGTTCAGTTGATTTTCCAAATAGCTAGGAACTTTATTTAAAGATTGAGTGACTCTTAGGACATTGCTTCCATACCTAAATTCCTATGTACTCATTCATAGTATATTATCTATATGATATAAAGCCAAACTCATGAATGAATAAATCTTGCCCATTTATTTATTAATTAATATAGAGTTGTTACATAATATCCAATATTACGAAATTGACTTTTACGGCACAACTCGGACAATCTCCCACTTGCACTACAGCCAATAATCACAATGACGCACACGAAAACTATTTAGGTGTCAATCAAGCTACTTATGTCACATTGCATTATTAATTGGGTTCACTATGTTTTGTGCAGTGTTAACTCTTTAAACTTGAATCTTCTTTTTCACAGATTTTCTAATCTTGTGAATTGGATTTTCGATGTGTTTGGATGACTTATGAAACCTTGGGTCCTTGGATTGAGCCTTCGCCCCATTGTCGATACAATGGTAGGAACATATCCTTTTTCCAAAACAACCTATTGATTAGCATTTAAATTATACTCATATTTTGCTTTTTAGATGGATAGCGTTATGCACTTCTGCATATTGCTTTTCCAATTCACAGCTTCTTCATTCAAAATGTAGAAACATATTTATGTAAACCTACACTTTGTAGATTCCATGTGGTCTGAATTTTGTTGGAAATGTGCCCTAAAACCAATCATATGATGATATTTTACGGATATTTCACATGTTAAACTAATATAGGTTAATATAAAGGGCAAAGATTATTGTTTGAAGCCGTCTCATATAAATGTTATACGCTTAAACGATAAGTCCAAGGAATATGTAATTGGGAGAATGCAATCTAAAAAAGTTAGATTCATGAGACCATTCTCTTTCGTATACATATCCTAAACGTTCCGGATCATAAGATTGCCAATTGGGCATTAACAGTCCGTTAAGATCAGTACATGCTATGTCTTCTCTTAGGGAGAGTGACTGGTCTCGAGTCATTGGTGTGATCGACACCAAGACAAGTACATAGGTGCTCAATAGACAATAAGTTCACTGAACGCGATCAACAAGGAGTTCTCATACTCATGTCACATGAGAATTCATGGTTGGGATAATGCAAAGTAGTCCTTTGACCTGAGGCATCATAGTTGTCTTGTGGTTAGGTCCTTGATCTTTGACTATGTCAAAGTCACTTCATCCGAGGGTGTTCACGACATAGTTGGGTTAAGCCACTTAGCCATGGAGGCAGGTGAATACGCAACAAGGGATCTCTAACCTTCAAACTGTTTGAGGGAGAATACTCTATGATATGATTAAGAATCTCTGGCCAGAGTATGAATGAGATTTAGGAAGTTGTTCCAAATTACATTCAAGGTAATCATATAAGTAAATGAATAAACTATCAAACCAAACAATGTGGTCAAAAGTATTGTATTAGAGAAAGACCGTATTGCATTGTAATCCTAAACTGAATAGGTTCTCCACCTCTTCTAATTAGCTTGTGTAACCATGACATACTGCTAGGTGTCACTCATAGTTTGTGGAAGCCCTAAACGTGTATAATCACTAAAGGGAAAATTGAAAGTAAATTTCAATTCACAATCGATTTGAAAGAGTTATGCCCACTGCCTAGCTAAAAGGAACCTAATGGATCGTACACCGTGTAAGGTAAAGATTGAAGAGACAATGGAGATGAGTAAGGACAATTAAATGGTTTAATTGTTTATGGCAAGAATTAATTAATATGTTAATTAATCAAACGAATAAGTTCGTTTTAAACCTTAAGTTAGTTTTGGGCCTTAAAGCCCAAATTGGGCTTCGAATCATCAAGCCCATTAGCTTAAGTTATATGACAACTTAACAAATAAAATTCAAGAAGCCCAAAACAACCCAAAGACTTGGGAAAGCCGGCCATATAAAGAGGGGTAGTGAACTTGGCTTAATTGCAAGTTTGCCACTGCATTGTGAGGTGCTATAAAGGCAACTTTATAGCCATTTCTTTTAGAGAAAAGATGAAAACACAATGTCTCTCCCTTTCTCTCTAGGAGGCCGGCCCCCTTGGAGGAGATTAGCTAGCAATCTTACTTCCTCTAGGTCACTCATCTCTTCTTCAAGTCCTACCTTGGTGTGAAGACTTAGAGGTTCTCAACTTTGGGAACTTGGAGAATCCTTTCAACCATCCTCATCTTAGAAATCCATGGAGCTAAGAAGCAAGTAATGAAGGCCTTCTCCTTGGGTGATTAGCCTTTGCTTATGCAAAGAGGAATCAATAAAGGTATAAAATTTCTCAACTCACTTTGTTATTGAGTTGAGTCTTGGTTCACATAACTACTAGGCTTTGAATTTCATGGGTAATGTTTTGTTTTTGAGTGCATAGAAGCATGATTCCGCCTTTAATTGTTAATTGCATGTCATAGATGTTGCTCAAATGAACATGTTTTTCATAAAATTTCCTTCAAATTTAGTGCAGTCTTCTACAAAATAGTATCATTTCAACGCTGTCTCCATACACCAACATCATATCCTCAATACTACTCAAGTGCTTAAGGTTCACCTTCATGGCACAATCATGTTTACGTTCCAAGTTCTCTTGGATTCTACTCACATCCCAATGGCAAAGCAAATACATAGCATGGAATACATGAGACATCTCATCTCAAGTTTCTCACTTGGTGCCTTATGATTCATAGCCTATTTTTTGAATCTTGCATGCTACACCATTTTACCATCTTATCTATGTAATTGAATTCGGATAGGCCAGGAATATGCGAGGCTTCTCCAATGTTGCTCAAGATAGCCATTTTAAGGTCATCTTCATGTTTATATGCCGAATCTCATAATCATAATGAGTGGCTCGCAAGCATTATTTGAATAGACTTCATCATGGACCTTGGAGAGAAGGTCTCATCAAATTAATGTGTTTTTTTTGTGTATGCCCTTTAGCCTCAAGTCTAGCTTTGTAGGTTTCAACTTTTCCTTTTGAGTTTTGTTTTCTTTTATAGATCCATTTGTTTCCTATGAGAACCACACTCTAAGGAGGATCAACCAAGGTCCAAACTTCGTTAGAAAACATCGGATGTATTCCAAATTCATGGCTACTTGCCATTTACTCAAATCGATGTCAAACATCGCCTTCTTATAAGACGTAGGATTATCAATAGATCATTATTCTCATCTAGGAGAACTAGGAAAATTGGTCATTATTACTGTTTTTGTCGACTTACGAGTAGGAATGATGAATAGAGCTTTATTGCGCTTAGGTCTGTTAGATGGTGCAGGATAAGGAAGTGTCGATTCCAACTCAACGTATAAGGATGGGTTTTCCTCTGCTTGTTACAACAAACTTCGTGGCCTCCCTTTGAGTTTCTATGGCTTCCTTCTCAAAGTCTACTTTGCTATCTACTCCTTCATTCATAATGAAATCCTGAATTGAGCATACTTGTTAACAATCAACTTTTGATTATCAACATGGTAGAATTTGTAATCATAAGTTTCCTTAGGATATCTTATGAAGCGGCACCATTAAGAACCATTGTCTTAACATAGGCTGGACAATCCCACATCTTTAAGTGTTTAAGGCTTGGCTTCCTTCCTTTGAATTCACAAGGAAGAATTTTTAGGAACACATGAAGAAAAGACATGGTTAAGTACATACACAACTATCTCAAGCACATAACCCAGAGGCATATCAGTATAGCTCATCATGGATCAAACACTACACACTAGTGTTCAATTTCTCCTCTTGAATACGCCATTTAATTGTTGTGTTCCAGGACTTGTCTATTGTGTCAATTTCCCACAGTATTTTAAGTAAGTTGTGAATTCAACACTTAAGTATTCACCTCCATGATCTGATTTGAGGATCCTTATACTTTTCCCAGTATACAATTCCACCTCGATTTTGAATTCTTTGAACTTTGATCTGAAGTTATTGTCACTAGTATTGTAGTATATGCCTCCCTCCAAAGAAAGGATATAATGGTGTGCCTCTAGGTACCATTAACTACTATTTCATTCTTAAATGTGATATCACACTTCGAATGAAATAGCATGGGATCGACACAACATTAATAATACATGTCGTAATCAAATAACACTCTATTAGTTAAAGATTTTTGCCATTAAGAAGCCCTAAAACATTCGTGTTTATAGTGCGCACAGAAGCACATGAATCGATTCCCATTCTCAAACATAGTTATTCTAGTCTTAGGTTTCTATCCACTTTCATGCCATGTAAGTATCACATACATGATAGCTATCCCCTAAATCAAGTATCCAGGGTTGGACAAAACTTATTACAATCTTTGAATCCATGACAGCAAGGACATTTGGATCAACATCTGTCCCTAACTTTTGAACAATTTCTTCCTTAGATGTTGATGCGAAATAGATAAGCACACAAATTAAACCCTCTTTTTGTCAAATTGTAGTAAAGATGTAAGTAGGGATCGTTCTAGACCGGGGATTAGGAGGGATTGCTAAACACTTGGAAACTGACTTAAAAACTCAAAAACAAAGTTTAAAACACTAAACTAGACTCAAAGAATGCAAAACTAAAGGTTAAAACACTTAAACAAACCTAAAACTCAAAACAGCAACCTAATGACTCAAAACTGCCTAAAAACCACTTTCTGGGCAGTTTTGAGAACCTAACAAGAACTTGGACGAATTTGAGTGAAAACTTGAATCAAAACACTTAGAAACACAAATCAAAACACTTTCTAACTAATCTAAGACTTCAAAATAAAGGGGGATTTGTTTTGGACGAAAATTGAAAACAAAACAGAAACTTAAAACTAAACAGATTGTAAAACGTTTTTGGATGAAAAGGATGGATAAAAGGCTAGTTAGGAGGTTCTTCTCCACACATGTCACACTTGCAAACAAAACGATTTTCAGTTGTTCTTCCAATAAATTATAAATACTCAACGCCCCAAATTAACCGTGAATTGCACTAATTAACCCTCAGTTTTTCCACAAGTTATTAAGTTGGATGATTGCATACGACAACCCAAAACATTCCCTACAAGTTCCCTACATGAATTGCATAATAGAGATACAAGCAAGAATCATTACGTTCTATGAAAAACATAAGCATTGACGAAGCATTCGTTACTATGAATTGCATGAAACTTATGCTAAGAATTCATTCAACGCGATCGTTTTCAAGCGACCTTCACTACTTGTGATTATAAGATTGTAACTATTAGGTGAAACTCCCTCATAATCTAGCATCATATTCATGCATGAAAACTAAGCGTGCACTCTCAATCAACATACACAAATAAGTTATCAATCAAATAGATGAACGAATTGAATCCACAACTTATGAAATAACAACTGAATGTAATCAAATCATATTGCAAGCATGTACATGGTTTCGAATTACCCCCCAACTAAGGGGGTTTAGTTCCTCATACTCACAACACAAAGTTTATTGAATTGAAACATCGAAGACATAAGAAAGATTACACCTAAAACGCCCAACAATTCCACTTTGAATTCTGCACGTCAAGCTCCTCTTTCTTCTTCTCCTTGCTGCGGCAGAGAGGGTTTAGGGGATTTTTGGATGTGATTTTGGGTTTGGAAGGGAGTTAGGATAGTATGGTGGTGCGGCAAGGGGTATGAATGGTGTATGGAGGTGGAGAATGGTTGCGGCAAGGTGTGGGAAATGGCTGGAATGGATGGAGGAGTGGCGGCTAGGGTATTAGGGTGATGGTGGTTGCGGCAAGGAATGGGA